>JAIPRN010002241.1:0-32871 GCA_025469175.1 Geopemphigus sp. TES_GeoC_2020
CTATTTATTTAGAGAAATTTGCCCAATGCATGATATACCGTATAATACGTCTATTTGGGTACGCTGAGACTTAAATTTGGATTGATTTTGCTAAAAACGAAAAAGGCGTTGAAAGGAAGGGTGATACGTCGTCACTTGACACTCCATCTTCCTAAGCACAATGCTACAGACTATACTACTGTATATTGACTTGCGCCTGTAATCAGACACCAATTGCCAAGTTCTTGAAACACGTTATATATACATTTATATACAGGGTGATACGAGTCAGTAGCGATTACTTACAAAGAATTAAAACGGATTTTATTTCGGTGTTTTTTATTCGTTATTAAATCATATAAAAAATATTTTATATTACTTAAAATATTTAATTATTAATTATATTATTATTAAATTATATTATTAAATTATATTTTATATTATGAATAATAATTATTATTTATTTTCAATTCCTATCCGACATTTAAAAAAATTATTTTGGTTCTTATTCTTTATATTTTTAAATTACAATTCTTGTTAAGGTTACGATTCTTACAATCTTAAACGATTTTAATTAATTTTAAAGTAATAGGTTATTTATAATATTCAAAGTTAAAATAAAAATGTATTATTAATGTTAAGTTATTTATTAATCGATTAAATTGACTGTATTATAATTTTTTAATTGCCTAGTATTATTCATTAATAGTCATAATTATTAAAAAATACCGAGTTTTTCTGCAAATTAGAAAACGTTAAAAATATTTATGTAACTCAGTAAAGTTCAACCTATTTGAACTTGATAAAATTAAAATACAACTTCGCATTTAATAAAAGTTATATTATTTTATAGAAAATATAATATTTAAACGTATACCAAAGTAGTTTCAAAACTTGTATATGTATAACGTCACTAATAGGCACGTTAAACTATAAATAAGAAAAGTGAATTTATTGAAACCAAAAAACCTATAAACTTCTTACATTCAAATATCAATTACGATTTCTACAAAAATTGAGTAAAAATTAGAATTAGGTTTTGGTTATAATATTTAAACCTGTTAAAGCTTGTTATTTTCTGTTCAGTTCGGTTTCTGTCGTAACTTTAACTTTATTATCCGTATGCGAGCGTGCATGTCAATCATTCAAAAGAGTTTAATATTATTATAGCCATAACATATGGTTTAAACCTAAAAGCTAGATAAAAATTCAACCACATAGAACGAATAACGTTTAATATCCACAAAAAAAAAACTAAACTTATTAGATTTTTTTCTGAGTTATTGTATGAATTTACGTATATTATTAAATAACGATTACTAATCCTTCGTTTATTTAGTTATTATTTTATACTGAAAACATAATCATAAATTACAATGACATCGTTTATTTTATTTTATTTTGGCAAAAATAATATTTTTATTTAAAAGTATTTTGACACGGAACCTTTGTCTCCTACTAAGTCCGATTTGGGCAAATTGTCCAAAAATGCAAATCGCCATATTTTATTACTCGAGAAGTATCCATCAGATTTTAAAAAGCAATACGCGTGAGCTATTATGAAAACTTGAAATTCTGAAAATTGTTTATAGGTTAAATCGGAATATGCCGTTTTAAAATTAAAATTCAATATGATCCTAACTGGAGGTCGAAAAAATATTCTTATAAAATCCTAATTGTATGACGTTTTATTTCGTTTAAACTTAACAAAATATTTTTTTAGCATTTTAAAACAAGATTTATGAGATTTTCTGGTAGAAAAATATTTCAAATATTCTTTTATATTAAATAAAAGCTATATTTATTTATTTTGTCGTATTAAAGTAGGCGCATCTCGATAAAATATAGCGCAAAATATTTATTTAATAATGAACATCGATTAGCAAAAAATACACACACATACACACATATACTTAAACTATTTCGGTATAACAAAGAAAAATGTACTACTCTCGGTGTTTATTCTTACTATGTATATAATTGAAAAAATTATTATCGTCATCGTTGTATTTTATATTTATGTATGAATTCGTTAATCAGAAATACTGCAGTACTATAAATCATAATATATATCGTGTCAAGTTAACCATGTTATTTTGCTGGTCACTCGGTTGCGTACTCTTGTAAATCGATTACAATTAACAATTACGAATTTATGAAATAATCGATCGAACGGAATAAAAGAGTTTCCTATATATTTACATTTTAATATAACTAATTTATTTAACGAACCATGAAAGTTGTGCTATAGTCAACGCTATTCTTTAACGTATTAAATGTTTTTCGACCTCGGAATACGTTGTTTTATGCGAAAAAAAATGTTGACGTTGTACTGCCTGATGTATGAAACAAACGCACCTGTTTAACAACGTAGATTCAATAAAAACAGTCGTGAGGAATCGTAAAATTCCGACGTCTAGTTGAAACGAATAAAGAACAGCAGGGGTTGTAAATATATCGAACAAACGAAACGTACAGATCTCGCGAAGAAAAATATCTACGCATACGTATTACGAGAAATGTTTATATTTCGCCCAGGTAAAAAAAAGATATCACCCTGTACTCGCATAATATAACGTAATAAAGGCCGCACTTATCGTGACAAATCGTTAGTCGGCGGTAGTGCTCGGCGACGATGAGTGGGGTACGTGAATGGGGTGGAAAATAAAAAGAATATAAATAAATAAAACTAAAATCAACAATCACGATACAGTGCTAAATGCTTTAACGGGGAGACAATGACGTATACAGTGTGGTGTATATAACAAGTCGCGGGGGCTGATGCTGCAGAGAGAGTGACGAATCGTGTTCCTCGCAATTCAACTATACACTTACACATACACACACCACTATGTTGTCAATTACACGCGTATACGCGCCGTTATCGATACGAGAGCTGAATGAACTGACCGGAATATATATATATATAAATGTACCATTGTAAATTCTCGATTACTTATAATCACGCGCCCGAAGATAATAACAATAGATATACGTACGACCGTATCGCGTGCACATTATTGTTGTATGCGTATATTTTATAGTAATGCATATTATATGTACGTCGTACAATTAAGTAAATATTTGTTCGATTTTCGCCGTATACGTATATAATATGTTTCTGTCTTCCAAAATGAACGCTAAATAATATCAATACAGAAAAGGGAAAATTTATTATATTAATACGGCTTTGAAATGTACGCCCATAATAATATTTGTGTAAGATATTCGGTATTATTTATCAATTAATTTAAGGCTCGGATTTATATTTATTAATAAAAAAATATATATATATATATATGCGTGCGTGAGTGCTTATGTATACAATAACAAAAAATAAAATACGTAAATAAGAGTTACGTTATTGGACGAATTCAATAATATAAATTAAATATAATAAATCCCTACCATAATTTTCATCTTCATTACAATGATCTATTATGTACATGATCTACAAATCTACAATTTGTTCTTAACACGGACTTGTACCGATTGAAAAACGCTAAATTATATATATATATATATATATCTAAAAAAGTTAAGTTTTCAAAAAAACAAAATGATTTCGCTACACAATTTTCAAATATTATCTTCTTAAATAATTTAATTTGTGTTCCGTTTTTCGTTATAATCATATATTGATAATCAAATTTAATTTTAAATTGATACACTTACATGATTCGATAACAATAATTACCGAAGAAATGTAAAGTACTAGAATACTTTTTACATTATTCGAATAGATATTCTGAATACATTTTTAGAAAACTATTTGAATTCTTTTGAAAAATATTTTTATAACACTATCAATGGCCTTAAAATGATTTGAATTATTTTTATGCGCCAAGTTTTGACTAAACTTTTATAAAAATCTAGTTTTTATGCATAGTCTCGCAACAAATATTAATTACATATATTTATCGTTTATATTTTATAATAATTAGTAAATTGTAAAAATCATGCGACTATTTTATCACACAATTATTTAAATTAAATTAAAAAATTAAAAAATTGTAAAATATATTGAAAACGAACATTAGGTTAAATACATGTCCATTAGCGCGTTAAAAAATATTTTCTATTATATTTAAATGATAATCGCAATTTTTACATTTTTATAAATATATTTCTAAATTTAAAAAAATCTTCATTTATTTTTTACTAGATTAACGCCTGATAATCTAGCGTACATTTTTTTTGAATATAGTTAATTATATTTTAAATTAGTTACCGCGTAAATAAATCAATAGAAAAGAGTGGTCTATTAACGATTGTGGCATAACGCGATATAATATATTGAATGTATATTACGATATATATAATTGTTAAATAATAAAATTAATAACGGAATATTATAGAAAATAAAATATAGTAAAATTAACTGTGGTGTTTATATTATAACATCGTACACGGCAAATTAAAATAATTAAGTTTTATCAAATTAAAAATATACTATCGATCATATATAAAGCAATGTAGGGGAAGGATGGTATTGAAATCTCGTAAAACCCTTTACTCGTTATAACTTACCCGTTGATTTCAACATAAAATTGTCAAGTTATCCCAACATCCCGTAATCATTCATTACAAAGGGATTGTGTAACACTGGCAACAGACCATAATGTTTCGCGTGAGATCAAAAATTTTTTTTACTAAAAACGAATAATTATTACGAGAACCGAAATTAATTTGAAATGGCCAAGTTGCGTATAGCAATAATAATAATTATAATAATAATCGTAATAATAGTAATAATAATCATACAGAGGCCATGTTGGTTGCAAATAATAAAATATAATATTTGACTTCGGAGAGATGATGGTGCGTTGAAATTTTAATGCTAGCGCGCGAATGTTTTTGACGGTGGTTTAAAAGTTAATTATAGTTTGATACCATTCGATTGTGATGTTAATGAGGTTATTGTTGTCATAGGGTGTCAGTGTCAGGATCCAACACCCATACAATTCAATCTCGCTCGCCCTATTTCATCACCTTTTGTGCCGTTATCGCCTACACAAAGATCGAACCCCAAAACCTACACATTATGATTAATATAATTCACTTGCCAATACTACTCTTGCGTGAAATGTATATTCTTTTAAGTGATATAATAATATTTATATTCCCCAATATATATATATACAAGTCTTTAATCAATTATAATTATAATCGCGCATAAAAAAATCGTACGTTTAACTTACACGTGATTTTCCAAAGAAAAAAAAACACCGTTACTTTGTGTAGGTCTCGTGGATGCGATTCGTAAGATATATTTAAAATAAAACACGAATTCATTATTATCATTCTATAAGCTATTTTCTACAAGTGTAATCAATTTTATAGTATATGTTTGTAACTTAGAAAAAAAACGAAGTAAAAGTTATGTAGACGAATGTCTTAGAGTATTAATACTATTATATAGCGAATTAATACGTTTAATTATCGTAACATTCATTTTACCGAGTTTTTTCGTTGCAATTTTCGGACAATTTTCCTTTACGTTTGGACAAGATAAAAACATCGTATGGCACACACTGTCGCATCGTTGTATATTCATTCGGCAATCAGAATGCCAATAGTGCAAGTGGTTGTGGCTACTAAATCAATACAAAGTGGTTGTTCTAAAATTATATAAAGTATGTATATTGCAGTGTTATAAACAATACTTTTTCAAAACGTATTTAAAATATTTATTCGAATAAAAATATTCTATAAGTACCTAATTAATAATCTTAAAAAATTGTATATTAAAGAACCGAATGTGTAGAAATACAAATATATTAATAAAAAGTATATTTTGTAAAAAGCATTCTCTATACATAGAATATAGCAATTATATAACCATAATGACTAATGGACAATTATTTACCGATGTACACTTAATGCGATTGAATATAATGTATTCGGTTAAAATTATATAAAATTATATAGTATTTGACGTGAAACCGTAAAATGATCGCGATATTCGTGTTAAATATAGGAAATGTTCGTAGTTTTCGTGAACACAAATGTAATTTGTATTACGTATATTATTTTGTATTTGTATTATTAAACTTGAACTTAACTAATATTTTAAACAATATTTTTCATATTTATTAATTGCAATGAACTACTAGAATCGTTTAAAGTCGTTTTTCGGATATAATGATTTGTCATTGTATTTATATTCAAAATTAAAACCTTTGTCCGTTTTCCATTTGAGCCGACATTCCCAGTAACCAGCGCTCGTTAACCTTTTTATTTCGCAAAAACCAATGCCGATCGAAAATTGTTAATTAATTGTTTAAAATAAGTAATAACGATTCAATTATACCTCAGTTATGGCCTCAATATAGGCTTTACATATGCGTGATATATGTATTATACGTCTATATCAAAACTAATATATACTTTGCTTTGTTCAGAATTCAAAATATTATAAAATAATTTTTTTCAACCCTGATTTATAGAAAAGTCCAAAAAAATATTATATCTATGAATAAATATTATACAGTTTTAAAGTGTTTGTAAGTTTTATTTTTTCGTGGGAAAAAGAGAACAATCTCGCGCATTTTATATAGATTTCAGCTGTGGTTTGATATCCAACTTACGAATTTCTAGTTAGCATGCCCAATTGTACAGGAGAAATGTGTAAAATGAGTGAAACATTCATTTCGGAAGTACGACGTTTAACGAATAAAATATGATTTCGTGTTTAAATGTCATAATATTTTTGTTTCTCGGTACAATTAATGGTAAACAAAAAGCAAAATGACGAAAAAGCGACGTAAAAATATATTACATACATGATGTTCTATGAACTTTTATGACATTATAAAAAACAAAAGACTCGCTCAAATTGTATTCGAAATCAAATACGTTTTATGTTTTTAGAATTAGTTTCATCTTGACGATAAAAAAATTATATCGGGCATATAGTCGCCCACATTTTCTTAAAAGACGGTAACTCCGTCGACAGAAGCTCGAAATCACTTGTTCGCAAATATTCTCGCCTACCTCGACTATCACACGTTGTATTTCTCTTTATAATTCCTTTAGGAAACTGAATTTCCACCAAATTCAATTTATTTATATTTTAATGCGTCTATTTTTGACGTTACTCAAATAATAGTTCTAAATTGTATTGTTACAAACGAAGTTGTATTGATATTTAAATTGTTCAAACTGATTAAAATTTACCGAGTCACGTAAATATTTAAAAAATTGTTCTTGTGTAAAAAGACTCGTCGTTTTCTTAAAAATAATTAACACTTACGTAAACGACGCAGTTTGTTTTAAAATTAATTTTTTCGTCGAGTATTAGAAAAAATAAATCGAAATCGTAATTTAAAATCGTTCGGATCATATGATCTTTCACCACTTGTGATTTTTTTTCTGGTGGGTGTGCGTAAATTGTGATAGTTTGACCAGCAACCGTAAAAAAAGAGAAATTTTACGTGCGATAGCAGAGATCGACGGGAGACGTCTACGAACGAGTGATCCCAAACTTGGTCGACAGAGGTTAAAAATGTAAAATTTGTTACGTTTTTAAAATACCGGCGGTTGTTATTCATGAGACGCCCTGTAGATTTATACAGGTGATACAGTCGTTCCGTGAAAAAAACGTTTTATTATTGCTCGCGACACAACGCAATAATAATACGCCGACAAAAAGAAGAAAAATGACAAAGGTAGCGCGACTAATAATAATAATTAAAATATGAAAAAAAAGCACGAACACAAATAATGTTGACAGATGAGTGTTAACGGCTCGTTTGTCGTATTATTAAAATTGCATTTCGTTTCCCAATCGGCGGCGGGCTGTACGGGAGTGGGGTGGGCTTGTAATCTAGGACAAAGGTGAAAAGCTACATAATAATAATATAGACTGCCGAGCTTTTGTGAGGTTAATTAAGGCGGGAACCGGGTGGGCGGCTAACGGCGACAGGTGGAGGCGACAAAGCGCTTCGCGAAACACGCGGCGGCTCTCCGTCCGCGCGAGATGGTGCGGTGGCGTGTTTCGCGCGCCCGCTATATAAAACGTTCGTCTGATCAATCTCCTTTGTGCGCGTTATGATTTGAGCCGACAACGGCAGGTAATTGACGTAATACACACACACACACACACACACATGCGCGCGCGCGTATAAAAGTGTATAAATTACAATATAATATTATATAGTCGCTCGACGTAATATTGTGTAATGTGCCCTTTGACAACAGATTTCCACTACGTTTTTAATATTATTTTGTCATAACGCCGTAGTGGTGCACGGGCGGGTAGTAGTAGTAGAGTTTTCGTAATAATATCATCTCGACTTTCTCCGCAGGGCCGGATATTCGGGTAGTGTTCAAAAGGGAGATTCCGTATTATATATATATATATATATATATATATATAAAATACCTCTTCGTCAACGTGGTCGAACTGCCAGACCTTACACTAGGATTGTGATTGTCGGTGTGGGTGGGAATGAGTGAGGGTCGACTAATGACCATATATAATTTGACCCTCGACGACATATCATATACAACAGCGATAAACGATTCCGCGTGATCACTTTAAACGTGTCCATTATTTGTATATTCGTGATCCCTCATAATTTAAAGTACCGCGATCCTGCGATCACGGTGTTCGGACTACGTTTTATTCTATTTTTAATTCGTCGATTCGAATCGAATTATAAACCGCTTCGATTTTTTCGATACACATAAACAACACTCGTAAAGTTTTTAAAATCGGATTTATTATCTCGCGAATAATTTCATTCCACGTTCTCTCGTTAAATCATAAAATATAACCTGTCAACGTTCTTTAACGTTATTCCTTAATCGCTTTCGATTCACATCAGTCGATTACAATTCAACGTTTTTACGTAATAAAATTAAATACGTGTACGTGTTAAAATACGAGCTTTTATTCAGACAATATATTTAATTCTCGAATATAGTTGTCATTAGTTTTTTCTATAAAACTTTAGTTTCATCAATGTTTATACTATTTTCATATAAAATTACGATATTTTTCATTCACATTAGTTACGAAAATAAATTATCACGTACGGTCATATGATACAATCTAGTAACTTCGAAGACATTTCACGAGGGAAAGTATATATTTTAAATGTAATATTCTTATGGTCGACCGTATTGTAATCGTATGCATATTTCATTCCGTTTCGTGATCAAAACGCATTATACGGTATCTTAGATGAAAACAAATTATAAAACATTATTTATTCGTTGTATTAGCGATTTTACAAAGAGGGCGATCTCTACCTATCGCCCCGTGAATTTGGTTTTCGTTAGTTACTCGAACTACCGTAGTAATAGTGAGAAATTACGGAACACAACGATATCATCATCTTTACTGCGACAATATGGGCAATTCTTAATTAATAACATTTTATTTTTTTACGTACATTTGCATTCAGACATTTCTTATTTCCAATAGAGTTAGTATGCCCATAAACCATTTTGGAATTAACTTAATAACTCAAATCTTGAAAATGTTCTCGAATACGGTCCTAAAATTATTAACATTAAAATAGTCTTGAAGACTAAACGCTATTTTACTAATATATTGTCAAATTATGATTACAATAGTGGTTTAGTATGTATTTTGCAAATAAAAGCGTAAGGGTAAATAAAGGGCGGAATAAAATTTACAACACGTCTTATATCTGGGAGCCAATATAACCTCCATAATCATATTATATACGCGTTCAACGAATACTATGAATGGGAATACTATACATAAAAATAGGTACTATTGCTTGACCGATTTGAAAAAAGTAGAAGCGGTGTATGTTTGAATTAATTTTTCTTTCCTCTTCCTCCCCTTGGGACTTATCACGATTAACCGTCGATTAATTAGTATATACCCAAATTCCATTTCGGTCTTGTCGAGTATTCTAAATACATTTTTTCGCCTATTTGGATTTTTGTCGCAAAATGTGTTTTACAGATAATAAAAAACTATGTACAATTTTTGTTTCAAAAAACGTATATTCCATACATAATGCCAACGCATTTTCACGAGTTTTATATTATCCTCGGGTAATGTTTTCTTTTTAATAAAAAATAGTAATAAATTACAAAAGGTAAATAACTGTGCCGGACTGTGGTAACCGGGTAAAGGAAAAAACTACTCTTAATGTTTATCTGCCCTGTAGGTATACGAGTATATCGTATTTATAGATGCCAAGTCAATATCTGTTAGATCGCCGTGGGCGATTTTCGGCTTACGAATCATTTATCCTAATGAAAACGAAACGAAAATATAAATATATGCATTTAATATATTTGTACTTGTGCTATATAGATACACTATACACATACACACACACACATATATATATATAATGAAAAGAAGGATTTCGGGCAGTTCAACGTGAAAGCGGACCGGACCGCCACGGGCGCTAAGGATTTCCGGGAGTCGCTGTCGTTCGGGATCGTATTTAAATGAAAATAAAGCCAAATCCGACTCCAGATCGATAATTATATATATATATATAGCTTTGTGCGCTTTCATCCCTTGTCGCCACTTCTTTATCCGAGTCGTAATCATCTCTCGGTCGTAAGAGGTCTTCGTGTCGTTCGTGAAAAAAACAATGTAAAATTCGATAAAGTCGACGATGACGACGGCACCTAGTAAGAAGTTATGTAACAACGCGAGTGTCTTTAAAATCGGTAAATAAGCTTTTCCAAAAAACGTTCCTATTGTTCTTTCATAGTACGGAACACTATTAATTACAATACAAAAACACAGGTTTAGACCGAACCATGCAGAGCTCTAGTTCCATCCGTACTTATATAAATAAATGTACTTATATACGTGCAATTATAATAAATCGTAACTACCTACGTACTAATATACAAACTAAAAGTCCATAACCTAGCATTGGCCAGACTAAAGAGATGATTTTGATAAAATTAATGTAATTTAACGTTATGAAGTATAGTGTGGACTGTACGTTACGATTCGTAATTAAAATTTCGTAAAAAAAATAAAGCCAATTAAAACGTCGTTTCTCCTCCTTCAGGAAAATCAGTGACAATACCAAATGACACCATTGCAAAGGCGACACGATTTACGATCAAAGTTTAGCCGGCAACTAATTTATTCCTTCTACGTTTCCCCGAGCGTACTTAAGTAAAAATGTTTCGAATTCCACATTCGATAAAATTTGATTAAATATAGCATTTATTACGATTTAATACTGTTCAAAATTTTTCTTAAATATCGTTACCTGAAGCTCCCTCGACTATTATTATCCAACGAATATCGCTCTAATATCACTGAAATACGAATTAAAAATTTCTTATAATAATCTGTAATTATCAGAAAAATGTGATATATTACAACATTGTTGAGTTCTGCCAAATCCTATTTAAATATATTTACGTGAATTAAAACACACACGCTTATATTAAAATAAAAAAATTACCAATTTGTATTCGAAAACACTTCAGAATTTATTACCACTTGTACCATGCCCAAGATTAGCTCTACAAAATAGAAAATTCGAGCTTTAATCGATTCTGTGGTTTCGGAGATTACCTTGAATAATAAAAACAACTGATTTTACTTTGGTGAAACATCCTTAAATAGATAAGGACGAATAGAACAGTTATCTTTGATTAGGTTTTTAACCATTTCGGTTGTGGCCAACGGAACTTTTTTTATTTAAAAAACGACTTTCGGATAAACAGTAAACGTTTCAATTGAAAGGACACATTGGACGGGACTACAAGAATGTGCTGTACGAAGGCGATTTCTCCGGGCCACTGGGCCCGTGAGTTTATTGGAAGACCTAGTACGGTATTATATTATCGAGTTTGATTGGCGACTTCCATACGACTTCGATAAATCGTACGATTTCGTATAAAAATATTGCGAGAGCGTCGTTTTCACGGGTCCATTAAAATGTAATTTTGTCCAAATGACACTCTCGTAACAAATAGCGATTGTAATTTTTAAAAGACAAAACGCAATGGCCAGTTCAATAATTCGCCTGTACGTCATATTTGGTCTACGTCACAATACTTCCCCTAACGAATCACCAATGTTTTCGTCCTTTGGAAACGAAAACGTGCTCCAAACGTACGTTCGACGTACAAATTGTCCGAAAAAAATTATTTTTTTAAAAAACGATCGTCTCTTGGTCGTGTGTTTCTTCGTGTCGTTTGTTACACGCGCACGTAAAAAAATAAAAAGGAAAAGTCGACGACTACGGAGGAAAACGTAGTAAAGAGTTGCGCGACAGGGTAAACATCGTTAAAGTCGACAAATAAGCTTTTCCGTAAACGTTTGTGCCGTGATGGTTTTTACAGGTGCGTGCCGGCCACGGCCAACAGACGTTCCACCCTTCGCATAAAAAATGTATCCGAAACAAACGTACATATATGGTATTTGGGTGTACATTAACGAGAAAGTCACTTTTTGTTTGCCACAAGTTCGACCCTCGTGTGTCCGTTATATACGTACTTACGTCTTATACAACTTGCATCGGGCCGCGGACGTGTATCTAATGGTCAAATTCTTAACGAGTTATACAATTTATATTTCGTTTTTGTTCTTTAACCGACCGTAATAAAAATATCGCGCTCACACGTCTTAATACGTATATTTAGGCGAGGACTGGCATTAACGAATTAATCAATTTAAAAGTTATTAAAAAATTATCATTCTTGGTTTGATAATTAACGGTATTTCAAATCGGCTATCTTGTTGTTTCGCGAAATGTAATTTTTTGGTTTTTTACTATTCCGGCGTCGTGATCTATATAAAACATTTCGATCGAAAAACTTGCATTTACGCCGACATACATATTCAATTAATTTTATAATTCCTTCTTCAGCGGCACAACGGAATTGTATGTATTTACGTATTGCCGTTAATTAGTCTAAACAAATATATTTATAGGAAACTGAACTTCGTTCAGACTCAAAGTTTCAACGAATATGAAGATTTATTATGGTTTTTATTTTTTCATATTATTTCATTCGGAATGATAATAGAGCGCCTGTTCAATCATCAGATAGACGAATCAACGCACTTGCCACTCGAATAATACTCAGATAACGAAACAAGTAGTTTTCAAACTACAAGAATCAAATATAATATTATCGTTTATTAATATTATATATTACTAACTCGAAATGTTGTCGTTTCCAAATACGTACTAATAAAAAAGAAACGCGCTAAATATCTTAAAATTGAGAATTAATTTGCCGATAAAATAAAAATATGTTGATAACTATGTACAATTAGAAATTTGCGACAATTTTATTATCGATATATTCACATTGCCTTTTAAGTTTTCTTGGGAGAGGAGCCAATAAAAAGACCTCATTTAAAATAAACTAAAGATAATTTCCAGAATTTAAAATAACGTTTACATATTTATCCGAAATGAATTGATGACACGGCGCATTAGGTTACCGAATCATTTAACACGCGATATGACTTTTATTTTAAATGTTTACTAGAAAAAAATGCGTTTTGTAGAAAGACATTCGGAGTCTGATAGTAAAATACGATTTTTGAGGGGCGCCATTTTTTTCGTCGTCTTCGTCGGTAAATTTCATAAAAAACGTATCTGACGAATTTTTTATTAACTATTATTACGTTTTAATTTAATATTATAAAATGTCTGTTAAAAATATTGTGTCGCCAAATTAACGTTCAAAAACCCATTTTTGCTTAAATCACGTTTCGTTACACTTTGTTCTCCAAACATGTATATTTTTTAGAATTTCATTTGTAGTTATTATTTAGTCCTTTTACTGATAAAATTCAAAAGTAAAATGTGTTCTGTAAAATGAAAAAAAATCGATTTTATAAATCAAGTGTATATATATATATATATCTTTATATAATATTATATATTATATAAATTATTAAAAACCTAACGAATGTAGAAATATTACATAAATTAAACGGTATGTATACCGTTCACATCATTATACAGAATACTCGATAAAAATTCTCGTATAATGTAATTATTATAATATAATAACCGTTAAATAAAATATTATAACAAAAGTTCACTAAATTGTCTTAATGGTTCTTCCTAAGTTTGAACATTTTATAATAATATTAATAATATATATTATATTTGAAGCGGTGTACATATAATAAAATGCACGTCGTGTGGTAAATCGTAGAAAAATTATCATAACGACACCCTCGCTTTGACTCTAAATCGTAGCATGAAGTACGCGGCGATCCTAGTGATCAACAGTATGACGATCAGCACGTATACGTCGTAGTTGAAATTGTCCGTAGTCATTGCCACTTCGTCCAAGAATTTCTCCGGATTTTTGTAATGGCAATATAAATCGGGACAGTACAACGTCTCGCGATCATTGTACATGGCGGCCACTAGCGCGTCCAGGCCGTACCTCAAGAACGATATTTCCGTGCCCCATTTTAGTTTGCGCGGAATGTCGCGTAGATTCACGCCGAAGCCGCTGAACATCATCAACAAAACGACGAGTATGGGACCGACGAAGTTGCCGTTCTGCAAAAATCGCGCGACAAACACGAATTCATTTTAATGCACGTAGTTCGTCCGCCGATGGTCGGACGTATAAAATGTACGAACAACGTGGTCGCGATTAACGCCGAATATATTAGACGGGGACCGTTTTAGGTTCGCCTTAAAATTACGTAAAATAATATCCGTGTGGGACTACGCCCTAATTCCGAATATTAAAAACCTTAAATTATGTAACGATACGTTCGATTTATTTTATTCCGTTCGATATATTTAGCCTTAACCCAATTCAATGCCGAAAAGTTGTCCAGCTATACGTCTACATGTACGCCTAATAAATAATTATAATACGAAATTTAATTATCTGGATAATCCGTATCAACGATGCAGTAGTTGTTTTAACTGTTGCACCAACAACATCAATATCTAAACACTTGAACGTAGGAAAATTAATTACCATATTTAATTATATTACCCAAAACCTCGTAATATTTGTGATAATAATAGAAGGACGTAAATACACAAAAAATTACAATTTAAACGCTATTTTTCTCACGTTGTCCGCAAATTTGTTAATAATTTCTTCAGGAATAACGTTAGTTGAAATATAAATCAATAAATAATTATATATATATACTTTGAAATTGTCAATTTGAAAATAAACATTGTGACACTGATGCGCGTAGCTAATTTTTTATGTTGCGCGTGACTGAATATAACCGTTAACGTGTTACGAGTAACGTATAGACGGCATTTAATAGTGCGTATAAATTAAGATATGTTTTGTCGTCAACACAATTTTTAACGTTGTTGTGTCCAATTTCCATATTCGAATAACGTGCAAAAAATATACATATTTTTTATCGCTAATATTTCGAATTTTAATTCAAATTTAAATCAGCGCCTATAAATTGTAATAATAAATCGGAAAGATTCTTTACGCAGGAGTCCATAACGTGACGATTTATAACAATATTATTCGTTTACTGAATAATATAAATTAATAAAATGCGCGTGGCTATCACCCCTTCCCATAATTGGGTTACAACATACGTACCATTCTTATATTTCATTGGCGTGATTATTAGGAAGAGATGATATGAGAATAGACCGTTCACTGGTATTTTCTTAGCAAATAATAATACTACAATAGGTTTATAAATCGTTAAAATGATGTAATAATCAAATTTACGCATTCACGACGATCTTTTATATAAAAATTTAAGGTATACTTAATATAAGGCCTATAAATATGAATTATTGTTAAACGATTATCGGGAATAAGATCTATAATGGTATTTATTATTATTTGATAACCGTAACCATAATATTCTACAAGAATATCGTCCACCCAAACCGTTTTTCTTTTGTCGACTGTTATCGGTTAAAAATTAAATACGTATCACCTTAAAGTTTGTACGACCATAAATAATGTCGCGGAATGTTTTATCGTTCAATTTAAATAGTTTTTTTGTTCCCGGGCCAATTACAATTTCCAACTCCGATATTCCTCCTCTCAAATCGTGTTCTCGTTTTTGGCACCATAACGGGATGAAATACCGCAGTTTCTTTCGCCTCCCATCCTAATCGCTCTATTTCTTCTATTAATACTGCTCACTGCTCTAAATCCATACTCTTTTTATTTCTCGTTAAACAACTATTTTACTATACCATCCTTTTTTAGGCCATAATATCTTCCACCCAGTCAATTCCTTCTACCTTTCTACAATGATATTCCTTATTGTTTCTTCTACGAAGATTTCCAGCATTGTAAATGGTTCGTCTTATTACAATCGTTCTGCTCTTTTATCTATGCGATCATTAATTTCTTTCAATTTTATCGAATCCCTTTAGTTTTTCAATGTAAAAATCAAATTTTTCTTATCAAATACATTAACGATTTTCCAGCGTCGGAAAGGTGTTTTTCTATTATTTATATTAGGTTAGGTTTTTTTATATTATTTATTGTTTTGTAGTTATTTCGTTAATCATTATTATTATTATTTAGTTATATGCGCTTTATACTGTTATTTAATTTCGTTAGTGAAATTATGTTTTAACAGAGGGACGAAACGTCCACTTAATATTCGAAACGTATTTTCGGAATAACTAAAACAACGAATGTGCGCGTTCAGTTCCAATATACTCACAATCACGCTGAACCAGGCCCCTATAATGAAGCCCAGACTTTGAGAAATAAGAACCATTAACCAACTAGTGAACGTAAACTTGGTGAATCTATCCCATTCCAAAGGTTGACCTGTCATTAAGTAAATTATCACGGAAAATATCAAACAGCCAAGTGTCTGGAACATAATGACAACAGTAATCTTATATTACAACGTAAGATAATATTAATGTTAAGCGAGTGTTTTACTTACCGTGATAGGAATATCGAGTATATTCGTGGCAATATAATATGATTTTAATGAATACCATCTATTGAAATGTTCTTTGGTCAATATCGAAATTTCCGCAGGAACTTCCGAGAACATATTTCAACGTGTTAAAATATTTACATTAACATTTTATCGCGTCCGTTTCCGTATTATTATAATATTACCGGACTTATATTGAACACTTACAATTAATGATATTCAACATCAATGTCGATCCAACGTGGTGCATAAGAATGGAGAATAACAAGTTATAGTTATCGAAAATTCTACTTCCGTCTTCTCCGACTTGTAAAAATAATATACCTAATAATACACTTACTGTTATGTTTACACCTATACGTAGGTACGTCAAATCCTAAAACAAATAATAATAATAATAATAACAAAAACTCGATTATTTATAAGGAATTCGATCAAATCGTTTAACATTAATCCCAAAAATAAATTTGAAATTCCAATGTAATGTGTACTTATGTTAACGTGTTAAGTCTGAAATTGTACTCTTCGCTAATTGTATACATATATCGCACCAAGTACGAATTATTATTAAATTTTATTTGTTTAATTATGTATTTTATATTTATTTGAACTTGTTTCTAATATGTATTATTAATAAATATAAATATGTATATTAAACACGATCTAGCGTTATTGTTTTAAAATCGTATAATTTTATAAAAAAAAAATGTCGCGGAAAATGAGAATTATTGTCTAGAAATAAAAACGATTTACTTATTGGACAAAAGCAAGCAATTGGTCATCAAGCATACAGGATCGTAATATTAGTTTTATTTACGTTTCCAGTCATCCCTAAATATATGACAACGCGAGTTGCGTAACATATCTATTGCCTTTCAAACATTTGCCATTCTACGGTGCTTAATTGCTATTAATTTTTATAAAAGATTAATTAACGACAAACTACGGCTATGACTCTAATTATGCCCTATGAATTCAACAACACTATTAATCAAATCGATAGGCCGTAATTGAATTATAATTTAGCTACAGCTTTGACCTGCCTAGACGAATAATAATGTTTACTATTGTTTATATACGATACAATATTATGTAATCCCGACACTCGTTTTTTTATTTTTAAAACGTTTTAAATGATTGAAAATTAATAACGTTCGATTACTACGTATGTTAATTATGCCAATATACGTGAATACACGGGTATAGTATAAATATAAAATCGTAATTAAATCGCTGAATGTTAATAATAATAATTCTTACTTGGTACAATATTTGAATACAATTCGCGAAATGTATAAAAATCGCTGTACACATCTCGAATTGTACAATTCCGGACATTTTATGCGACACGTATTGGATTATATACACAAGTTTATCGTAAGTACATAAATTCAATTCGTTCGCATTTTTATGCGTAGATATATTTTTAAAACGCGTTATAAAATTACTTTATTTCTAAACAGTTTACCTTTACACCTATTGTGCTTTAATGGTAGAAGTTTCTCGAAAATATTAAAATAGACAAACGTAATTCACGCGTGAATCGTACTAATGAAAATCGACCATTTTCACAAACTAAAATATTCGAAATATTTCTAGTCGACTATTATTAGTCTATTACTATTATTATACTACTGTTAAACATTCGGGTTGAAACGCCAAATTGCTGTAACGCAAACATTTGAAATTCAAAATGAATAATTTTTCCGGGGTTTGAGGATCAGATTCAAAATGTATTTTATTTTTAAATTCGTAGTTTTCGTTATTTTTATAATATGTTTAACTCAAATATACTATACATAAGCCCGTTATAATATTTAATAAATTATAATTTATCGTAAATTTCTGAAACAAGTGAACCAGATTCACAATTAATAGCCACTAAAAGGTGTAAAAATAACGTTTTATATAAGATTTAAATATATTTAGGTTTACGTACTGGATCTCTTTTGCATTTTAAATATCCTCGGTGCAACAAACATTTCAATTGATTATAAGGTGAAGTTTCGTGAACATCGGTCTTTTTTGTCGAAATTTCTTGCGGTTTATCTTCTATTTAACGAATAACGTGTATTATTAAAAGTATTTAATATAAACGTATTTCTACATAATTAAATCGAGTTCAATTACTTAATTGAATAGTATTAATTAACATTTTCGAGTGAAAAATAACTATATAGGTTTAAACTTTTATAGCGTTTATGAAAAATTATTTACTATTTTTTATATCTAAGTACGTGTAAAACATATAAAAAGTCTGTTCAAAAAGTTCCTGCACAATTATAATTGTAAACAACGCGGATAAGATATAATTATTAACTAAAAATACAATTACATTTCGCGCATTTCAACACAATCTGAAGTCAACATTTAGTTTTATATTACGCGTGATAAAATGAAGGTGTTTTTTTTCATTTGGCGTTTTTATCATATTCGAAATAAACGAACAACAAATGTATGAAATTTGGTAAAAATGTAACTTAAACTTATGAAATAATAAAACTTGATCTTGGAGAAGACTCTTTAAGTTGTTCTAAAATGTTCAAACGGCTACAACGCTTCAAGGACGGTCGCATGTTTATCGAACACCTGACAGACCATCTACGTCCCGAACATGTTAAACCGTTTACGTAAAATAATTCGTCGACAACGTCTTGAAAATGGCAAACAGAAAATTGATTTATGCACCACAACAATGTGCCTGCTTGTGCGACTCCATCAATTTGTAAATTTTTGGCAAAAAAAAACACGTCGATCCTTTACTTACATATTCGCCGGACTCTGTCTTGTATGACTTTTTCCTATTTCCAAGACTCAAATCTGCGCTCCAAAAAGCAATAATAACTTCGAGATGTTGACGAAATAAAAGAAAACGTTTACAAAACACTAAAAGCGACAATTTTGGAACGGTTCCGAAGTACTTTTCGAAAATGGAATACTTGTCGGGATTATTGTATTTGGTCGGGAGAAAAATATTTTAAAGATGACAACATCTAATAATAGAGTATTACGTACATTTTGAATTTTGAAAAACTAAATTCCCGAAAGTTTTTAAACGGACGTCGTAGTTAGTAATGACTCGAAAATTATTTTCAATACCTGAATATGCGTTATCAATGGCTTGCAAATCCGAAAGCCCAGTCCAAATTAAACATTTTCCATTTTCGATTTCTTTCGCCATTTTTTCAATTTTATCGTTTCCGTGATCACCGCATGCCAATTCGATCACTATAATTTAAACAGATTTTATTGTTTAACGAAGCTGTTGAGAAAATGTCCGTTATCGGTTTACCGAAATCGGCCGGATTATGATAAATAGGACACGGTAACTCGAGCTTGGATAGATACGGTATCAAATTGCTAGTAGATCCTTGGAACAGGCACGTGCCTTGCGACAGTATATATACCTGATCGAACATTTGGAACAATGACGCACTGGGTTGATGAATCGTGCATATAATTGTTCTTCCCTGGTGTGCTAATAGCCGTAAAAGCGATATACACTGAGAACACGACGAACTATCTAAACCTCTGGAATCCAATAATAATTAGTGACAATTAACGGGTGGGGGTGGTGGTTGGACGCGTTTACAGCATTTCGTATCCTTACGTCGTCGGCTCGTCCAGAAACATAACCATTGGGTTGTTTATTAGCTCTAGAGCTATTGACAATCTTTTCTTTTGGCCACCGGATAATCTCGCAGTCCTCGTGGCCTTACACTTTTCGAGGCCCAAAGTCGATAAAATTTCGTGCACCTGAAATACACGACGAAATTATTCTACCCGGTTGCGTTTACGTTTCGTAAACATTTTTCAAACGGCTTACGACGGAGTCTTTGTAATTTTGAGGCTTATCCACCGGCAGTTTAAGATTGGCGGCGACGTGCATGTTTTCGCTCACAGTCAGTAATGGTTGCAAACGATCATCTTGTTGGATATAACAAGACACCCTTCTGAAACTGTCCAAGCGCCTTTCTTTGCCATTCACAGTGACGTTTCCTTTCACGCCGTTTAAACTAAAACGATTTGATTAATTACTTTCGCTTTACGGTTCATCGTCAAATGCCCATACTTATATCCAGATAGAACGTCCAAAAGTGAAGATTTCCCCGCTCCCGAAGGTCCCATAATAGCGACCAATTGATTCGGTGCAAAAATGCCGTTGATATCCTTCAGAACATTTTTGGTGCCTATTCCAAATTTAAAAACAACAATATACGAGAAAATGTAAGCACTTTTAAACAATTATTTTGATTACATTATATTATGTTACTAAATAAAAACAATCGATGAAAATATCGAGATTCTAGTAATATAAATTTCTGAATTACGATAAAAATATATAATTTGATTTTACGTTCCATTTTTTAAATTTTTCCGTAAATTCTACTCGTAATTACGTTAAAATATTATTTATAAACTGAATAATAAAAACCCGCTTTTAAATATTACTACATTCGTGTTAAATTTCCAATAATAACGAAGTAATTGAAATTTAATTGTGAAAAGACACAACGGTAATATAAATTAACACGTTCCCAGAAACGAGTCGAGTTGGAAACCTAACTTTACTTCCAATTAATTAATTATAATTATAAAACTATCCTCAAGGAGTAA
Source organism: Geopemphigus sp. TES_GeoC_2020 (assembly GCA_025469175.1). Lineage (NCBI taxonomy): Eukaryota > Metazoa > Arthropoda > Insecta > Hemiptera > Aphididae > Geopemphigus > Geopemphigus sp. TES_GeoC_2020. Next base: position 21,458 of record JAIPRN010002241.1, read on the forward strand.
CTCTTACGGTTGTAAAACTAACACCTAATGTTCTCTACTCAGAACATAGAAATCTTTAAGTCGACGGTTGTTTTACTGCCAATAACGGATATTTTAAAAACATATTCGGTTTAAAATATTGGTCGACTGTTTTAAAATAAATATTTTACGTAATGTTTTATATTGTATTAAATAACTGTTGGACATTTCAAGTTCATCTCATAATTTTTATTAAAATTATAGTAAAAAACGATATTTAATTTTATAAAATCAATTTCTTTATAATTATTCTAAATTCAAATTTCAAACACTGTATTTGTATAAAAACTAAAACCAATTTACTCTCCATACCCTAGAATTGAAAAACAACATAGAAATGTACATATATGTTTAAATATACTTCAAAAAACCTACCGATTTCGTCATGTTTTACAAAATATTACAACCTAACGTAAAACACGAAATAATCTATTTATTAATAATAATGGTATATTTTTATTTGATTTTCATTTGTAATATTTATATTTAAAATATATCAGTTATATCTTTGAGACTTTATTATTTTCAATCATTTTTTGTTTTAAAACACGTTCTAACCTACGGAAGTGCAAAATATACATTTTAAATAATAGTCTAAATAATACATTTTACCTTTATTTGTTCGATATGAATTAAATTTTATAGTAGATAATAAATTATCTAATTATGAATTTTTTCTAAAATTTGTTCTAGTTTTTTTATTATTATTAATGAAATAATTTATTGATAGCAATATTTTTTTTTAAATTCACATTAGTGTTTTTTTAATTCAAATAATCTCGTTTTCCTTTTAAACAACGATATTCAAAATATCATATTATTAATTATACGTCGTTTCCAAGAAAAAATTCTTCTTTTACCTAATTGTTTTCTTTTATAATTGTAAAATATAATTATCTTCTTTTAACTATAAACAAAACGAAGCAGTAATTTTAACCAATTAATCGAAAACGGTAATTTTATTTTAATATTCAGATTTTTATTTACATATCAAATAGGGAGCACAAATAATTAATGAATAAAAAGAGAACAAAATATTTAATCTGTTTTCGATCGTTTAAACACTTTTATGTAACTATATATTATATATAATAAACCATAAAAAAATGTTTAAATGTTTATAATAATGTTCGAAACACATTTTAATAGTTAATCATTAAAATGTTAAGGAAGAGAATAATAAGAAATAGAAATGAAGAAAGAAAGAGAGAGAGAGAAAAGTAGTATCATGATTTATTTAGTAAATTAACGATATAAGTACGTAATATTCATAGACTAGTCTGATGATTTTAGTTACCAACTATCCATATATCTACGTAATGTTATCATAAGACGTACGTAAATATTTCAAATAAACGAATGGAAATAAAATAAAAACATAATTAGTAGCAGTTGAAGGTTTATATTAGTTTTAAAACGTTTATCATACATATATATATATATATATATATATATATATGTAAAATATTTATTAACGTAATTATTCTCCATAAATAGATTTTAGTCGTATATTATATTAGATAAAAAACCATCTTTGGTTTTATTTTTTATTTGATATTTATTGTACCAAAATTTGGTACAATAAGTTTAATTAAGCGAAATGTTTATTAATAATATTATTATTTAACATTAAGTGGTTCGAGAAGCAACTACTCATCGGTGATGGTAGACCTACAAATATTGTATTGAACGACTCATTTTTTTTCTCAAAATTGAACGCGGTTTCTTCACCACGGCCTTTTAAATGGTGACAAGGGTTTCCGGGTAGTACATATGAGAGAAAGTAGCTCATCAATAATAGAATTAGAACGACGACGAACAGAAATGATTGTGCACATTTTCATAGAGAACCACTATAGCGGTTCGTTTAAATGTAGTTATGTATAAATCGTCATCATGACGTACCGTGACAGAAACGTATTGAGGAATGTATACAATTTTGCGTAATGATTTAGATTAAGAATAAAATACGATCTTGCAATAAACATAATGCGATATACTCTTACGAATTGAAATAAATTGTCAAAAAAAAAATCCGAACTAAAACTAACGAGAGAAATTGCGTAAATCCAATCACGGGTAAATTTGGCGAAAAAACGCGTAATCGACTTTAGTATGTTTAGCAGCCAAGAGGCCAATTCAAAATTTGGCGGGAAAATGAACTGGTGAAAAATGGGAACGAGCGTAGTTTGATGGGCGCAAAAACATCCCGCCGTCCATGAATGACGACAGTTATTCGAGAGCGTGACTCACCTTTTCTCAGCCCAAGCGACACCGTATAGTATAGGTTATTGAACCTCAGCTCCACTTGGTCTTGTTTCCTATCCTTGATGAACAATCCCTTTGGCTGACCGACCCCGCCGTTCGAATCGTCCGTCGGCTCCATGGGCTCGCGACTAAAACACGAACGCGCCCGGCGTTTTAACGGAGTATCGTTACATCGAAATTCGCCGCGCGACACTAAACGACGTCGATTCGACTACTCGCGTTCGTCTAGAAAACTATTACACCGTACACGAAAACGCGTCGACAACTATAACCGAAGGTCATCGAGGTGTACACCACATAGTACCTATATAATACACGACGTAATTAAATATCCACGTACGTAAATTGTACACGCGCGTAATGGACGGGCATGTACACTAATATGCAAACCGAGACGTCCCCCACTGGGCCTACCAATAACGTGAAATATACGGCGGTATCAGCTGTTCGTCGTGTCGTGCAGTGAAAAGGGTTTGGGATCCGTTTGAAAAAACCCGGCTATACGGACAAAGAAATACTTATCGCCGTATTATAATGGACCAGCTAAGAGGACACAAACCCCCCTCGTCCTCGTCACTCTCCCTCACTGACGTTCGGTTTCCCGTCTAACCGTTTGTGGAGCATACAGAGCGTATCAAATTAACAGTACGGTATAAAACCTTTAAACGACGTTTATTCAATTCGCGTTTTAGTCGATTTAACATAAACGAACACCACACGCGCGTTCGCGTTCTAGGGACGCACGAGGGAGCACGGGAAAATCGTCACTGGCGAAATATTTGTTTCGGCGAAAATATTATACGGATCGCGTGTGTGTGAATCGGTAACATATTACAGTTTTTATTATTATAACGTATCGGGCCTGTACATTTTTGCCGGGAAAAATTGTGAACACGGGCAAAAGGTTTCGCCGAAATTTCAAAATCGGCTAAGTACCTCCGCGACATCTCTGCGTAGTCATTTTTCGTGCATTATTTTATTGTTATTTGATATTGTCGTACGATTGTAACTAAAAATTCCCGAAATATATAGTATTCTCGCATTTTATTCTCCCACGTAAAATATGTATAATACAATCTTTCTTGAAATCTACGTATCCGAAAAATCGTTTCCTACATTACATTTTCCCGCGTAATATCTTTCCAAAGAGTGTTACTTTGCAGAATTGTATTTTTCACAAAATAAATTTCCCGTATTTCAACTTTCTGTATAATATAATACTATTCCTAGCGATTATTCTTGTTTAATACATTTCGACATTATAATTACCTAATTTATACAGTCTTCCGTGATTATATATGAAAACAACTAATTAGGTTTTTATTTAGTGTTACAGATGCAATAGTAATATTATTATATAATAATATTAGAATATAGAATATTATAATATTATATAATATAAGAATATTTTTATTATTATATAATAATATTATAATATAGAATAAATATAATATAAGAATATTTTTATTATTATATAATAATATTGTAGAGCGCTGTTTATAATATTTCCTAAAAAATTATCAAATTTGTATAAAGGTATGCCCAAAATATATTCTTAAAAAAAAATGATTTATTTATTTTTATTTTAAAACCAAAATGTAATAATACCTAGTACCGGCTTCAAGAAGAACCCAGAGAGCCATATCCGGCCATAAATAAAGATGAGTATTTATTTTATTTTCGTTTAATTTTACAGATTTTTTGTCATAGTTTTTGATTACTTTTAAAAAAAAGTTGAAAAATGTTTCAAATGAAATACCAACTGTAATTGAATATAATTGATATAATTTACTATCAGAACGTAACGCACGTCGAGTTCATCGGAACAATTTTCGCTTCACTAAGCATCTACAAAACAATTATGCCGCAATATATAATAGAATTCGTTATCACGCGCGTATTATAAAAATAATAATAATAATACGTTATTTATATTTGTTACGCTAACAATAATATGTTATGAACCGATGTATTGGACTTGTTGGCACATCGTCGTCCTTGCTGGCGTATGGGAAACGTGTTCGTCGCTAATAATGTAATAATGTTCAGAGGTATAATATTGAAGCCTCCAAAAAAAGGACCGGGCAATTCGATAATAAAATATACACTTGTCCCACAGAAGAACAATATAACCTCGCAGGCGAAAAAATGTCCAACGTCTCCTCGTTGTTTATATTATGACGTTTATCATATTGACTGTTGTAATTTATAGACTATCGGTAATAAAACGCTTTGCTGTATGGCGAATTAATTTTGTTACTAAAACGTTGTATTCCTATAAGAAATGTTGATTGAATCGAAATAAATTTCAGCCTCTACTTAGAGAACAACAGTGAAATTGTGGAGAAATTGCTACTACCACTATAAAAGCGGTTAGCGCAATATATAATTTGGATTCAAAAAATCGGTTTGTTTAATGAAAATGAAAATTCGTTTTAGTTTACGTTACCAGTAATTTATTTGACGATTCTGAATAACACTGATTACTTTTGAACAATTACACATATATCGTAGCGCAATTAAGCAATAAAAGCGTACGTAAAGAGTATTTCGTATCGATGATTTTTAAATAATATATTTAAAATGCACGTAATTGAGGAGTTACGTGAACTTTTTTATTATAACGTAAACAGGATATAATTAATGTCCTTGAAAAGATTCACGTTTATTTACCTGCTCAAACTTCAAAATAATTACATTGAATTAACTTATTTTCGTATACGTTTAGTATTTATGAATTACAAATTATTAACGAATAAAGTCTATAAAACAACATTTTATACATATAATATGCACAAACAATTTGAGCAATATATTACATATTTTATAATCCTCAAAAACCTAACTTAATTTTTAAGTAAACAGTTTACAATACTATTTTACTGTATAAAATATAAATTACGAAATTCGGTAATAAATAATTTCTTTGAAATTTCAACGACATTGAAAATGTTAAAATTATTATATTAACCTAACCCTTAAAACTCGAATATAATTATTTCGACGTTATTTTATCTTTTTAATTTTTAGGTATCGCGATATTTTATTAACATAGCGTTTTAATAATATATTATGCGAAGTAATTTAAACAACGAATCGTTTGTATTACATGTTTATATTTTTAGTAGTCGAGTCACTATACTAATACAATTATTTTTATTACAATTTCGTGACGTATATTTAGATTCATTAATGTCCAATAATTATGAGAGTGAACGAAACACTGTAATCATAATAATAAACTACATAAATAATATAATAAAAAATGTAATAAAATTTTTTTTAACTGTACACGATAGTAATTATGTTTGACATAATGTATATAGTATTGTTCTTTTATTACAGATAGAAATCGCACGTGTTTTTAAATTAGGCACATTTTAAACGAATTTTACAAAATAAAACGTACATATAACATCTCGGTATAATTAATCTTCAATTATATGTGGTCGTATAAATAAATGTAAACTAGTTATTTCTTAATTTACTAGTTTTTTTTGTATAATATATATAATTATATGAATTAGAAACCGGTTGAAAAATTAAAAACGAGTATATTAATCGACAATAATTTTGCACTCGTCCTTGTTACTATCATATTATAATAGGCTATACCGATTTAGATTTTACATATTTTTATTATTCGTATATACCTTTTATAAATTAATATTTTTCCACTACGTCCTTATTTGAAAATCAAAGATTAATTCGCCTTAATAAAAAAACAATTTTTTTTAAATTACTTTTCAAGAAAATGTATTCGAATAATAATGTAAAATTATTCGAATTAATATTCTAAATTAATTTTTTTAGAAAAATATTTGCATACATATTTCGAATAATGTTCAGAAATATTTTTTAAAAAACCACTACTCCCTATATCTTAAACAAACGTAAATATTTTTTTTTTAAATCGCTAACCTTTGTATTTTTTTTTATTTATTCTGTATAACTAAGATAAATAAATAAAAACGATTTTAAAAACGAAAAATCGGAAAACATATTTTAGGGAAAAATATAAAAGACAATAATTTGTAGATATTAAAATTCGTAAAAGGTATTCGTTGGAAAAATATTTTAGTTGAAATTTCGAAATCAGAAAAATGAACACGGAGAAAAATATTACTCGGCAAATGAATGTGTAGAAAAATATTATACAGGTTTATAATTGGAATTAAAATTTACAAATCAAGAACACCATAGTGCAAAGAAACGCGAGAATATATCAGAGACATCCTATGAGGGGACGTAGAGGTTAGTTGTGGCCAATGCGCGCTTAATCGTTTAGAAACGATATTAAAATCTATGGTCACGCGTACCCATTTAAACCAGAACATTTTGAATTTGCGAATAGTTTTCTTAAACGTCAAAAAAATTGCCAAAAATACTTAAAGACCACGATTAAAAAAATATTAATTAAAAAGAGGAGAAATTTCCCGCATTATGTATTTTAATATTATATAGATAATAAATACAATACAAATTTTAAAATATTTTGATCGCTACAATACCTGTAGTCTCGATAATTTTGTTATTTTGAAACTACAAATAAAATAAAACGCTAGAGTAAAACGTAAATACAAAATATGTCTAAAATAACCTAGAAAAGAGTCTAACGAGTGCAAATGTTTTTTCGAAATTAAATACAGTTCGTATAAAATGATTAAATTGTTGTTCAATTTCCGAGTCTGAAAATTGTACAATAAATACGTCGTTTTCGAGAACCGAACAGTACCAAGTCCACTTAATCCAATTGGCGATATGTAAACTAAGACAGTCGTCGTATCTTAGCTATTAAACACGTGTCGAATAATACAATAGCTGGTTAATATCGCTCGCGTATATGAAAATCGTTGAAGCTTTTAAATTATTCGAATAATCGCCCATAATGAATATGCGTTTTGAACCCGTTTTTATACACGTTTAAAACACGCGTATCTCGAGAAAATCGAAATCAATACATTTTTTTCGAAAAATGGTAATTCTTATCTATATTTACACGCTGTAGGGAATATATTTAAAGAAAACGCAAAATTATATTTAATTAATTTATTCGTTCTCTCAAAACATATGGTATATGGTAGTACATGATTGTTCACCGTAATCCAATATTAAGATGTTTTATATTTTGGGTAGATAATAAACTGTATTTCGTTTTACGTAATTATCGTTTAACAAAGATTTACGCTTTCAAAATCAATCGTAACCAATAATAAGGCGTCAACAACTTAAATGTATCAATGCGAATAATATTACAACAATTTTCTAAAAAAAATATACGATCAAAATTATTCCCGGATCACGATAAAAAAAACATTATCTCGTATAATACGTTTATTACTATAGTGCTCGTATTTTTTGTTTTTGTGAATAAAAACATGTTTCGCCGGAGAAATAAATAATTTTTATTGCGTTAGCCATAAAATTCGACTCTCGTTCTAGAATTACGGGGATGTGTAATAAAAAAACAACTGCACAAGTTCACTATTTCTACGTGGAATTGTTGGGCAAAATGTTACGAATTTTTAATCGTTAGATAATCTCGATACACACGTAATTAATTTAAACCTTTGGATATTATAATAATCGACGAGGAACTAAATATTCACTAACTAGAACACGGACGTCTTTATTCATTTTTTATCAAACATTAGTCAAGGTTGTAAACAATATCAATATAAACATAAAATACCTACTTATACAAATATCTATGTATAAATTTTTAGGATTACAACATTCAAGTAACCTTACACACTTATAAGTTATTTACGAATTTCTGGACAATGTTTTAACTTTTTACTCGTTCCGCCTACTCCTTCAATTATTTGTTATATATATATCGTTGTATACAGTGACTAAAAATATTTACAAAACAAAGGAGTTTCTTTGTTAAAGTTTCAATAAGGCGATATTACTGATGATACTCAATTATTGTTTAATCTTTTATACAAAATATATACATTCGATTTTGTACATACATCATTGTTATTCGTTTAATGAAATATTTATAATAATATGACGAAAATACGATTATATCTGCTGTTTGTATGTAAAATGTACTAAACAACCGATACAGTAATAGGTTCGCGATTAATCTTACGTTTTCAGTGTATACATATTGATAGGAATACGAAAAAAGAGTAGCGAACGCTGTAGATGTCGGTTGTTAACAAAACCACATACACAGAGATTTTAAAGTTCTATTATTATTTTGAATTTTAAGGCAATAATCGACCATTGTTTTTACGAAAAGTGATTTTGAGGAACGCAAATACGTTATTACAATTAACGAATACGGCGTAATTTCGTATACATTTTATAATTTAAATTCGTGAAACCGATGAATTTTGTGATAAATTAAATGTTAAAAGTTTATAACGGTTTTTGTTTTAGTGAATCGGTTTTAACGAATTTCTAAATTGATAAAAAGGGAAAATATATCTTTAATTTGGTATTTGATTTTCAAATCTTTCTTATATTAAAAAAATATTTGCTACTAAAAATTGAAAAATATGTGGATTTACGCGAAACTTATCCAATTCGTACAAAATTTAAACTTTAAACGTTTAGAAAAAAGTTCTGACCATCAATTTTTGAAATTTTTTGAGTATCATAATATAATAAGATAAACCATGATTAGATTTTCAAATCATCGGCTGCTTAATTGAAAATTATATTACTTTTTAAACATAAATTAAATATTTTTAAATTTTATATTTAACTCAAAGTTGATCAAATTTTTTATGCACGTATATAATTGAAATATAAAATTAATTTTAATTGGAAGCCATTTAAATACAATAATTTTAACTACCTAAGAAGCGATTCGAGTATATGACAATTTTTAAAATGAGAGATAATTATATTTTTTTTTTAAAAAGCAAAATACTGGAAGCAATTTGACAGTGCTTTTCGAATAAAAAAACAACGAAGGTTGGGAACTAATTTAAAAAGAATTAATTAAAAACAGTTTGTTACAAGAAAACATAACGTATCGATACATTATGTAGACACTTCTCAAAATAAAAATATAAACGAATATTTTTACGACTAAATTCTATATAAAAAATGTCGATTGTTAACAAAGAATTCGAAGAATAAGGTAATCCTGGGCTCACAGGCCTATCTGTTGAAAACGCCACATTCATTACGTAGTATATCACGTAATATATTAAAAATAAATTGCGAAGATATACTAAACCTTTTTTATTCTGGAAAGATAACACGTAATGAGTTTCTTTACATTTCAATAACTATAAAAATATATTATTGCTGACAAAAATCGAACGTACCTAGATATTAAAATGCCTTAAAACTTGTGAGTAGTTCTTTGGTAAATTCAAGCTAGAATATTGTGTAGTTATTTTGATAAAAAAACATAGTTTAAAACAGAATGATATTATTGTACGTACTCGAAATACTTTTTTGCCCTTCGTATTATTTAAATTCTAAATCTGAAAAACCTTCGGGTGACTTGCAATAGTGTTTTAAATTATCACATATTTCTTAACACTACATGAAAAGAGGTTATATTTACTCGCAAAATGTTTACGTAAATTATTAATTTTAAAATTAAAATTTTATTTTATTATTAATTTAAATTAATAATTAACGGACCACCGTCAACTTTTCAAAATATCCCGTCGTTATAACCGACTTTAAAATAACTTTTATTCTATATCTTTTCGAGTGGAATATATATTAAGATGTACTTTTCCCCCCCACTCAACACAATTCTTAAACTGCTCTACAAATCTGAATATAAATAATATTCGGACATTTTTATAATATCTTATATTTAAGCATTTAGTAATTAAGATAATTATTACCGTAATATAAGCCAATATATTAATTTTTCGCTTCACATAAAACGAATTTGACATTTTATAAAATTCCTAAGCATTGTTTAACACAAAATTTTATGTGTAATTCGCATTACTTAAAATCAGTCGACATTATAGATAATTTGTAAGCAGTTATACATAGATTATATTAAATGACCTAACTTCTGCATAACCTAACCTAACATTATTAGTATATATTACTCTACGTGAATTAAATGGTCAAACAACGAACAAATTACGTGTCAAATGTCATATTGTACAAATTACGTATCAAATGTTAGTCTTTAAATTGTTTCGTATCTTTATCGTATAAGGTTGAAAAAAGCACGAAACATTTAAATTTGTTTTGTTGAAACGAACGAGTTTACCATGTGGCTACGGCACATATATACGCGCTTTTGAAATAGTTTTATCGTCGTATCAATTTAATACCTATAAATTTCGGGGAACAAGTCCTTCAAATGGCATAAATTCAGAGAATTCTTTAATAGAACGCGTATTTTAAAAACCGACTTGATTATAAAAACAAAATTACTGGACTAATGTGCGTGTGTCGGCCGGCCGCCACTACAGCGTGCATATTTATTTTATAAACGACGAAAAGATAAGACGCGGGACACAAGGTCAATATAGTATGCGTTTAGGTTTTTATAATCGTACGTATATCCCGACAAAGAAAATCAATTTACAACACTATCGAATTAATATAACATTATTAAGTGTCTAAAAAAAAAACAGTCCCGTGGATTTTAAACGAAAATGACTAAAATTTGCGTGTTCGTATATCGATAATTTAAAAGCCGAACCATGATGAGAGCCCTTATTCTAATACTTAAACCCTCCGTCTTACCACACAAACTCTTCACACTTGTACTCACTCCTTCGTACACATTTTCAATTACATTCCCGTATACCACATCGTTACGCGTTAGTGTTGTCCGTCTTAAAATCCCTCTAGGAACGCTGTCGATACGCCATTTTCCTAATCAATAAAAACCACGTTCATCTTCCTCTTCGATTCTCTGTATTTCTCTAATAACCGCCTTATACGAGATAATAGCTAAGTTGTTGAATTCCTTGGTATGAATCCAAACTGATTTCCTGTTATGTCTGACCCATTGCTTACTCTATTTTCTATTATTTTTTTCCAGATCTTCATACTGTAACTCGTCAGTTTATTTTGGTCATTTTTGGCGCAAATGTTCACTATTTCTCAATGTTTCTCGCATCATTTCACGTTTTCGATACTTATTGAATAATTTTAAGATATTGTAAAATATTGAT
>JAIPRN010002242.1:0-32852 GCA_025469175.1 Geopemphigus sp. TES_GeoC_2020
CACACACACACACACACACACACACACACACACACACACACACACACACACACACACACACACACACACACACACACACACACACACACATATATATACATTAATTTATACACGTCTTTCATATATATATTTTACGCCGATTATTAATTACAGTTCATTTCCCAGATAAATGTTTCATAGTTTTGAAAAAATGTACTTTACTCATAGAAAAATAATAACTGAACTAAAATGTTAATGATATTAAAATGTAAACTATAATTTATAACACTTATGTATCAAAAACTATACACAACTTGGTTATTTCACTTATTATAAATAAATAATAAATTTATATTTAGGACGTATTTTGTTTACTATTCATGAGATATGTTATTCTTCAAGTAATAAAATCGTTGGCTTTATTATATATTTTTACTTTTATTTATTTTGTAAGAATTGTATACATCGGATTAAAATATTTATGAAAAACAACGAAAAAAACTTAAATAATAACAAAAATGTAGTTAAATTATTACATTGTATACTACGGTATGAATCATTTTATTAAAAATACCTTTGTATTAAATGCACAGTAATTAATAAAACGTAAATAATAATCAAAATTACAAATAACAGATACAATATTTATTGACTGTTTTAATTCTAAAATAATGTAAAATCATACTGCTATACAGGAAAATATGGCAAAATAAAATATGGTAAATATATGGTAAACTTTCTAAGATATGAAGGATATTATTTATAATAAAATTTTGTTTTCATTTTACAATTAATGATAACTTTTATATGCTAATTTAATAAATATTCTCCTGTTTCTAATCAATACAAAAGTTACTCAATTTAAACAATTTTTAAAATACAATTTTAACTAATTACAAAATAAAGGAACGTATTTATTTATAAATACAAATTATTATTTAACCTCATAGCTACACATATTTCTTTAAAATTTGAAATATAATGTTGATTTGATTTTTTATGATATTATATTCATATACTTTTGTCTATACATATTTTTTATCATTTACTGATAACTTATAATATAAGTTCAATAATAATGCTTTAATTACTATTATGATTAAATTAGGATTTCAAAAGATTTGTACATAATAATATTTGCTCGAAAATAATATATAACTAATTCATTTAGATATTGTAAACAGAATTACATAATAAAACACTTAATTTTTTCCAAACAAATAGAAAATACCCCTACGTATAATAATAAATTGCTTATTACATTTGACCATACTTTACTTCGCTGTTTTATTTAGATTATTTTTAGTAGATATTTTTATCAAATTTGCGATCATTTTATAAGGACGAACATAATATTAATTAAAATGGTTAAATTATGTTTTCTTAACATGAACAATATTTATTAGATACTGTAACGTTTAACTTTTAACTTTTATCATACTTCGAGCTTTTAAATGTTTTTTTACAAATATTTTCTTCACTTTTCTACTTGTAATAACAATATTTATGAAAAAAAATACACGATTATAGGAATAAAAGGATTATTTAGTTATTTTTAAAGACTTCGATGGCGAGAGAAACATTATTTAAATCGAAAAGGTTGTAATAAGAACTTAGAATAACGGCCATAGATAATTAGAAACGCGTAATAATTAAATAAAAAATATACGATAAATTATTTATTATAATGTAGGTTAAACAAATAGTAACTAAATATGGAAAGTTTATAACATTTGAAATAGTTGTTTCGTTAATTAACAGTATTACGTTTATTCTGTTTACCAACGAGCTTATTTTATTTTTTTTATTTTTATATTATTTAATACACAATCTCTAATTATTATTTTACAATAAGCGTATATGATGAAGATAATTTGGCTTGAAGGACGGGTGATAAGAAGCCACCCATTGGAGGCATTTAAAGGTAGGAGTTTGTTTCTAAAACGTTAGTAAGAGAGGATGAGATTGAATACCAGGGAAAAGAGGAAAGTATACAAGTTTTAATTTAGCATGTCACGACACTAGGTACGTTTGAGCCGCCTTCTGGGGTCACCAACAATAGCGTTGGTGGTTATTTTATTTATCCATAAAATTAAAAAAATGCCTATATCAATATATCCCTAATGTTAGTTTTATTTAATCCTTAAACTATTATACAACGTGGTTGCTGATTTTATAAATCATAATAAATGAAGCGAGTTAAAAATAAATATTACGGAAATCTTAATACTATTACGTTTTATCGTAACGTTAAATTTTATAATAAATTAATTCGAAAAATTTTCTCGAAAATAGTTCCCATATTTCTTGGATTTTATCTTTTGTGGTTAATAATAACGTGGAAATTGTTTTTATACAACATTTTCCGATTTTAGTTTAAAAACGTTATATGAACTTTTTAAATAATTATAAATATTGTGACGGAATCTTGACATAAATGTTTGTATTTTAAATATATATATAGTTCGTTATATTATTACAGGAGTAGTTGATAATCGTTGTATCAAAAATTCTATGAAATATACCCTTGTTAATTAGTTCGAATATTTTGTCGAATAAATATAAATACACAGGCGATGTTTACATTTTGTAGGAAAATAGTTTTGAGCGTCGGTATTTTTTAATTAAACATATAAAACTCAGATATAAAAATATATTTTATACGTCTATAAAAATCGTCGTTGAAATGCCGTACATCTTAATTATTTTTAGCAGCTTGTCGATTTCAATGAAGTCTATATTCTTCGAATGACATTCCACGTTTTTTTTCTTTGATATATCCACGTTATAAGTTAAATGTGTAACTATTTTTACCAAATGTCTGATAATTGCTATATTCGCCTTATAAGAAATTAAAAGTTCGGCGTTCTGTAAATTATTTTATAATTATAATCGAAACAATAATTTCTTTTTCAGAATTACCAAAATCAAAACCCGTTATTGTAACGGATAAAGACAAATATGATCCCGGTGACACATTAATAGCAAATTGTACGTCACCAGCGTCTAGACCTGCGGCCAGTCTAACGTTCTTCTTAAACAACATGCCGGTGAGTTAATTGAAAATAACGTTATTGTGCAACAATTTTACATTTAGATATTTCAGTTGAAATAATATTTCGTTTTCAATTTAATTATCCATACACAATATTATATTACTAACAAAATTTCTTACGTTATTCTTAGTTGATTTAACCCTTCGTCACCAATAGTTCAATGTAACCGTATTCAGATGTAGATGTATTTACGTTATAAACGAACTAAATCCTTTCTGTGGTTTTTTCTAATATCTTTAGTGACCACTTTGCCAACAGTTGTAAAGAATTTATATAAAATACGCTTTTTTCTTTTTCTTTGTGTCTAACATTGCAACTGAAATTGTTAATAATTATTAATCGATTTCGTGTTAAATATAATCGATTAATTGTTTGTTTAACGACATATTCGTGACTACACCTCTATAATATTCTAAAATTTTTCGTAATTGTATTTTATGTTTAATTATCATGTGATATTTTTTATCAAAATATATTGATATATTATAAAGACAATTAACGTAAATTCGTTATGACCGATATTTTATCATAATGTGATCGGTATATATTTAGTCGTATTATTCTAATTGATATAATGGTCTTTAATGGGATATATTTGTACTTAATTTACTAAAAGGTTCATAAATCAAAAAGAAAATAAGAGTTTTTACTACCCTTTTTTCATTTAGACATTTGCATTTTTAGTTCCTATAGCGGTGAAATGGTTAAGATAAACCGTTTGACATAACGTACAGATTAAAAGTCGGAGTTTCAAACCAATAAGATACTTATACCGAATTCCATTTCCAACTTATATTTGTTTCGTATATTTTTGAATCTTAATTGACAGTTGAAATTTGTTTAAACTTGAAGTTTAATAATAAACATTAATGCCACAACAAACTAAAACGCCCTTGCAATAAATCCTGTAATATTATAGGCGCTATTTAAATTTAATGAGATTACGGATTTGTGCGTAATAATTATCGTGTCCAGTTTATAAAAATACGCGATATCCGTTTAAGGAAATATATCGATAAATATTATAATTGTGAAAAATGACTCCTAAAGAATTTGTTCATTGCCTTAAAATAGAAACACAGAAAATTATTTTCTACTTTACTTACATTATTCATACGTCATAAATGATTAAAACATATAAGAATTTACTAAAGCATGTCTATATTACGCATTTGACTTATTCACAACTAAACCTACAAACCAGTAGTATAACCACTATAAATTTAAATTCGACGAACATATTTTTACTTATATTATACAAACATATACGCGTACTTCCATTACTTCTGTCATATACGTTATTAAAGTTGGAAACGCGTTAAATTTCTATACATTATAAATGCAATTATTTTTCCCGCCGAAATATCGCCTTAGGCGTATACATAATGCCTATAGTATATTTCAAATTATTAACATGATACGCACCTATTTATTTCAGTCGTTCCGACGAGTGTTGGTTCAAACTTAACGTTTAATACCGGCAATATACTTCTACATATGTTAATTTGAAAATTTAGTGCATTATTCTAAACACTTTCTCGTAAGTTCCCTTGCGATATTCCAACTTTCTGAATACCATTATTATATACGCCATTTCTGGTCAAAAGATACAACATTATATGAACTTTACCAAATCTCATTTTCTAGATCTTTGTTCTAATATCTTATACGACGTGGTAGTTATTTATTATTGTTGTCTGAAAACAAAATTACATGAAAATACCGAGCGCATTTTTATTAGACACTTAAAAATAGAGTAATAAAACTTTTTTTAATAAAAACAATAGACATAATTTCATTTCGATTACGAAATATCTTGTTTCATACAACGAGTTATAATTTTGAATTCAATATGATATAATATAGAAATATACGCTTTCAGAAAAATGTGTACGAACGTGTTTTTCGTTATGTACAGTACGTATATTTATTATATGTATGCCTGTATTTTATTTAATATAATTAATATTATAATATTAACCAAGGTAGTTCTAATATAAAATTTTTATTATATGAAAATTTGATTACATTTTTAACATAGGTATTATGTTTATTAATAAACATTTACATTATTTATAATATGTAAGACTCGCTACAATTTAATATAATACTAAATAAATTGAATAATATGTGAGTAATATATATAATAATATCAAAAGTATCAATTCTATAACATCAAACTATATTGAAAAATGTACCTAGTGACAAAGTTTTAGCAAAATTATGTATAATAAAACATACAGAGAGATTGGTGTATTTTTAATTCAAAATCAATATGAAACATACACAAAATTACGTGCATTAAGAACGGAAACAATATAATAATTTATTTTTAGTGCTTAAGACACTTCTTTAATTTTTGTGTTTGTTTATTTTTAACATTGAAATCAATAGGAATGTAGAATTTTAAAAAAATGTTTTACATATGAATATTTTTCCGATATTTTTAATGTAACCAATATGTTTGATTTTCATAGCTTAAATAATTTACCACAAATATTACCAACATTTGAATCAGTATACATGTTTAATAATAAAAAATTACTTAAATAAATAAAAAATACATTTTAATATTCATATATACCTATTTTAGCATTTAAGTATTTAAATTAACAACCACAAATATTTTGTAATTTTATTCTTCATTTATATTTCAAAATATAAAAAATCGATTAATTTAATATACTAATGAAGAAATATTTTTTTATATATAAAATGGGCGAATTTTAACATTTCACGTATGTGAAACGTAGTCAATCTTTACATTTTAAATATTATGTAATCACAAAATTCATCTTTAAATTAATGATATTAGTGACGTTAAAAATATTTGAGAGATGGTTTAACTTAGACAATGTATAGTAACATATTTTATCTCCCTAGTAATATACAAATTTTGTTTTAATTATTTATGTTTCTTTTCGATGAAAAAGAATATGTATTGGAAATTACATTTTCAATATAATTCGTTATTATTTATTTTCTATTATTTCAATGTCACTTCAAATAATGAAAAAATTTGGACAAGTTGTTTCACTACCAGGAAAATTTTTTCGTCAAATAAATTTAAAGCTGGGTGAGCATTTTCAGGAATTTGGTACATTTAAGTCACACAGAATCGTCAAACTCCTTCTATATGTTTCTTGTTATCCGCAGTTAATTGTATCTTTCATTCAATTATTTACAATTTTTTATTTGCATATTACATTGTATATAAATTATTATCAATTTACACTTAAGTATATATAATGCTAACGATATTACAATGACCAATAAAGTTGAATTTGTCTGTGTTAATATTATGTATATCTCTCACTAAATTTATATTTAAAATTTGGTATGATATTACTTTGTTGAGTTCATTCTTCTCTCTTAATAGACTACTCCAAAAATATAATTAAAAGTTAATTGTTCAAAACGTTTATAGCATTATCAAAATTATTATTATATAAATTGATACATTTTGATTTATTTAGCTGTTTATTCGATTTTTTTAAACCATATTGTAATTTATATTCAATTTTAGGTAAATCAGATTTGTTGTATGACTAATAACATAACCAGTAGACAGATGACACCAAATATTTAATAAATAATGTTTTTAATATTTGAAGTTCAACAGGAGTTTATTTCAAGTTCCTTAAAATTTCGAAACATAAACGATAATACTAAAAACTTCAGATTATTTTAATATTAAGGATATAAGTATGTGTATATATATATATATTTATGTTTCATTAAATATCTACTAATAGAACACCGTAATGACTAATACACTATTAGGTGATGATTAATAGATTATTTACATCATTAAAATAACTAAACATTTCTTTAGCGTTCGGATTATCAACTTTAAAATCAGTGGCATTAGTGTGATACTGCACTTGAGAAGACAATGATGATCATTAACAATATTAACACATACAATGTGGTTTTGCTCGTAGCCACTTGACCTCTCATCCACACTTTATTTTACTGCAAACGTATAGTTTGTCACGTTCTTACCGTTGAATTTTATTAAACAAAATTTTACGTACTATGCACGTACAAATCATTACATTAATGCGCGAGTATATGTACTATATATATAGCCTAACTGTCATTATTATTATTTTTCACCTCGAGGAAAACGTGTATAATAAAATGCCTAACGGTGGTTTCTATTATCAGAAACATAAAGTACTTACTAATTATGCAAAGTCTGTAAAGAGAATTCGTTTCTTTTTTCTAAAACCGAACGCCCACTCAATTTTTGTAATTTTTTTATACGAGTTCAAGTGTCCACTTAACGGATCTCGTTAGTGTCAAACTTTAAAAAACGCTTGTTATATAAAATGACAGAGCTTTTGTTTAAGGGAATACAAGTATAACTAGGTGATAATAAATTATTATTATCTGCGATGTTGTCTAAACAAAAAGTACAAACAAAAATTAAAAATAAAGTGTAATCGTTGGTTACTGTAGTACATCCAATATTCAACTATTCTATTAATTTCCTAAAATATATACATATGTGCATAAAAACCAAAATAGTAATAGCATAAACTTTGTGTAAAATCAAGAAATGTATATTGGTTTTACAATGATGTATATATATATATATATAAGTATTATTTTGTCTGTTAATATTATCGTAAATAAGTGCTATGTTTTATCAATTTTTCAATAGAAAATTTTAAGCCAAAAATATTTGAAATACGTCATATTTCGAGTTATTTCAAAAAATTTAAAGTAGACTCCAAAGAGCGGATAAAAATAAAATACAAAACTGTGTACACCGACCAAGTCTTAAATTAATGTAAGAAAATAATCTGAAAAGTATAAAATTTTCTAGCCTATATTAATTGATTCCAAATATAGAATTTTTTAACTGTCAAATATTAAATGAAATTTGTTTTTATTTTTATTCCTTTCAGTTTTACATTTCATGTAAATATTTATATAATAGACAAATCTTGCCTAATATAAATAATTAAAAGCATTTTATAATATAAGTTTACAAAAAAATAAAACTTAAAATGATAACAATTAAACTTTTATATCAATATATTTTTAATTCTTTATTATTCTTTTCATAATTATTGTTACTTTTTTCAATAACTGACATAGCATCGCTTAGAATCTTTTTTAACTTTATCAAATTCAATAATTTAATTTTCAAATAAAAAGTACGGTAATTATACAATAAACTTTAGGTTTTATATTTCACTGGCAATTTTAAAAACCACATTAATTAATGTGGAACTTCTTTATATATAGAACTATAACAAAACAATATTGCGAAATATCATTTCCACAGTTCTTATTACTGTTTCCATCAACTTATATATAATAATATAATTAAATATCATAAATTGGCTCGTATGATATACTAATAATTATCATTAAAAATAGTTAACATAATTTATTCATAATTTTTTTTAAATAACATAATAGTAATTATTATTTTAGTGATCATACCAAAAGTAGTAACAAAATCTAACCTTATTATTTTATAATATGTCATCAAATTTTATTTCTATACCGTGTGTTCCAAACCTTTAAGCAAACAGAAATTATTTTTAAAATTATATTTTAATACGTAATAACCGTTAATTCAAAAGTTTTAATTATTTTAATAACAATAACACGTAAGGAATTAATTTCATTAATGGTTTTTAACGATTCTTTATTTATAGTACATATTCTTAATATTTTCTCGAAATTCGCATTAAAAATTTCCAAACAAATTTTTTTGAACATTAAAATTTCATTTAGTTTATATTTTTCTTAAACGATATATAAAACACTGAAAGCATACTGCTCGAATTATATTTATTAATACATCTGTACAAATATATATTTTAAAACCAATAGCTTTTTTGAAATTATTTAGAGAAGAATATAAAATAGTTTTTAATATTCTGTTTTTACCTATCTATAAAAAAACAACTGTTAAATTTCTATTACCATTATATAATATGATACAAGTAATCCTTATTTAGACAATATACCACGGATGCAAATAATTTGGAAAAACTTTTTAATAAGTGATAATATCTTCCAAAGCATAAAAAAATATTAACTTAAAAAAATGATGTTGTTATAATACCAATACTTATTTTTATTTTGAAAATAATTTGAAAAGTTTAAAAGCGTTATGTGTTTTGGCTTTTTGTTATTTACTAGAATATTATAAGAATAAAGTTTAAAAGAACTTTATATTTTATATTGAAATCAGTCCAATTATAAAATAATACGTATTATACAAGTACTTGACATATCAAAAAATGTTTTAAAAATGTACTTTACTAAAATTTCGCTAATAAGTGTAATATTATAGAGATACTAGAATTTGATTATTCTATGAAAAATTATTCGCAAATTTTCAAGTATATTTTTTTTAAAAACATTTCTATCGCGATTGATACAATTAATAAAACTTAGTTTTAGTTTTCACTATTATAATATTCAATCGTTACAAAAATATTGTCTGTATAAATATATTATTTTAGACGAGTAGGTAGATTGAATATCAAAGGATACCTATAACTGTCTCTAAACTAAGGGGACTGATTCTATACACGTTAACCACGGGAGTGTATTGTCCAGTATACAATGTTTTAATCGTCTTCCGTGAAATTGTCAAATCCGTTTAAATCACATTGATTCGCCCCCTGTGCCCAATGGTTACTTAGGTACATAGTATCAGCTCTGCGTGCCGCAGTTATAATAATAATACACAGCTGACAAAAGCACACCCGGTGTCCATATTTCATTTTAGTGCCAGGGTTATTCGCTAATGACTTAATTATATGGAAGATGCTTCATCCCCTTTTCCATCATACTCGTATTTTTGGATTTTGACTAACACCAGTTGTTCCATCCCTATTGTTTTAAGTAGGAGCGGGTGAAACAAGCTGGTATGAGAACTGGTAAGTATTTCACTACCCGTAAATAAACCTTACTAAACCTTTCGCTGGAATTCATTAATCGACATGATAATAATGGGTCACAAATAAAATATGGAAAACTTTTAACAATAATACAACATAGTAATTTATCGATCATGGACATTTTACAAAAACAAAAAATATTTATATCGTACTTATTTAAAAATTAAAACTAAATTAAATTACAATAAACCATTTTCATTGTTTCCTTTAATTTATTAAACTTATAAATTACGGGCGAAGTCAACAAATTAAAAAGATAATAGTATTTAGAGAGAAATTCAAATCAATTGTTCAAATGTTTTTAATATATTTAAATTATTTTTATTGAAAAAGTATTAATAATTTTAGGCGTTTAGTTTTTTTTAAAACAAAAAATACAATACGTCGAATTTCAAACTTTTATTTTTCAATTTTTTTGTTGTTATAAAATAATAATTTTTTTTTCATATTATATTTAGAACTTGAAACGGTTTTTACTTAAAATAGTATACATATTTTAAGTTATAAGCATATGTACAACGAATATATAAACGATTTATAGTTTCTGAAATATGTGATCAATTTGATCTAATAAATTTTAATATTTGTAATGATCATAGCCATACATAAAATACAATTCTAAAAGCAACATTGAAAAAATGTAAATACAATCCAAAGAAAATTTTATTTGCGAAGAGAAAAACATTAAAGTATTAATTTAATCATAACTAATTTTAAGTAAATATTGATTATTTCAATATTTGAACAATTAAATATGTAAAAGTTATAATCAATTATTTATACATTTTCAAAATTGAAACGTATGTTTATTGTTTAAGAAATATAGTTAATTAAACTTATTTAATAATTTAACGAAAACATATCGAGACAAAATTAAATGTTAGAAGTTCACGTTTTTATTTATTCTTTAGTAATTTCAATTTACTATAGAAATAATTTCTGTTATCATATAAATTTTTTATTCTAACTATACGAATCATAGGCGTAATAATTATATTCTTCAGTTTTAATATGATTTTTAAATAATTTTTAATTCCTTAAATTAAAATAACTATTGTTCAACTTTTTGACTAATTAAAACAGTATTATTCTTTTATCGATAATTTTATTTATAATTGTTAATTATCAATTTCTCTTATAATTCCACGTAAAATAATTAACTTGAATATAGGTACGCAATTTATATAATCGCAAATTATATTTAATTTAATATCATATATACGAGTAAGATTCGTAAATCCCAATAAATATATTAATAGGCATTCAATTCATCAATGAATGCGAAGAAAGAAACCAATTTTACTATTTTATGTAAGTAATTCACGTTTTTAATAATGAACGTATTTGTTTTAACCACAATTTGTTGATTACTAAATATATAACTATATTATTTTACAATCCACTTGCACGTAATATAAATACCAACACGGTGATATAGTATTGTATCTATAATTGATACCTATAAACAATTTTGGGTTGTCTACAACACGTACGCGACGTATATTGATATAGGTGTGAACACTTTATGGTCGTTATAATATATGTTTAACGTTCTATTAACATTTTTGTTACGGTTTGCTTACCAAATGTACATAAAAAATATCGTAAATTTTATCATAAAATTTATCGTTGAAAACATTACACGAAATTTAATTTTAAAGCTTAACGGCCATACGTATTTCCGTTCACACTATATTTATAAATTTATAATTCAAAATCCACGCGTATAAATAAGTATGATAAAAAATACGCACGTTCACTATAGATTTGTCAATAATCTTCAAATTAGTATACTAAATAATTTGTCGATCATAAATTATTGATTATAGAATTGTTTACGTCTGTCGATGTATTTGGTTATTTTTGTTGAAGAAGTGTTAGCACCGTATATCGTTGTGAGTACTCATTGTTGATTGAAACCAATATATTTAGTTATAATTATTTAAAAATCGTCGGGATCACGTTACGTTAATTAAGTTTGTTTTTCATTCGTGGCAAAGTTACATAAGCCACCGTATTTTTTATTGCGGAAGAAAATGAACACAAGCAGAATCGTCAATAATAAAATATATTTTCGACCGATCATTGTAATATTCTTGGTTTTTTGGTTTATGTAAGAAGCGCCAAATACGCTTCATATTTAAGTGTTTTACGTTAGACTGTTTATGTGTGACAAGACAAAAATGTATTTTACGACAAACAAACAAACTACGCTATAAAATGTTAGCAGTCCATTTCGCAATATATGTATGTAAAATAAGTTATATACATTTGATACGTGTAGATTATTATTTAAACTTAAATCGAATATGTTATTTTTCACCGTTAAATAAAATTCCCTTACATTTGAACGAAACGTTCACACTAGAGCAGTCCTGTTATATTGCGGTTGTAAATTAATTAAGCTAATTGAAGTTTTTGGATTTTCCAAATAATGCATTTGATGATGGAAATTCGATAATCGGTAGTATACAATAACGACAATTTCACTATGGAACATTAATACAACCGAATAATATATTTATAACGAAAAAATATTTGTATTTTAATATCGAATGAGTTAGTATTAAATCGATGGTTTTCCAATTCGGAAACAATTTTTTCACAATTTAAAGATCAAATCGTTTTTTTGTCCCTGGAAATAAAAATATTCATTAAAATTCATTTGAACAATTAACGATATATAAGACATACAATATGTATACGTACAATAAAATTCCTATCATTGTGTAGTGTATGATTAAGAATTGGACATTTTTTAGATATCTTATCCTTAAAATTGTAAATGTAATTTATCGTCCTTTGAAAGTATTTTTTTCTGTAACAACATTAATTTTCCAAAACTACGGTAGCATATACATCAGAGCGAATTATATTTAAAACGTCACTAAATAATATATACGAAATATTTATGACACATTATAAATTGGATATGTTCACACTTTCCTGCCAAAATTCATTTTGACGATTGATTTTATTGTTTTAAAATAAATATTAATACGAGTGATCAATTTAATAACCTAAACGACCTATTTATTATGGCGACGATATAATCTTTATTTTTGTATTTGTTAAGTCAAACTTATAGTATTTTCGCGAACAACATTTCAATCAAATATTTTCTCTGACAAATTCAATATTTACCAGATTTTATAATCTAGAATAAAAACATTTTCCAAAAGTCTTTAATTTAGTATCATTCATCAAAACGTTTTGAAAATTATAATGCATCTATATCACATCGCACAATAGATATTAAAGTTAAACATTTATATCGCTTGTATTTAATAATTTTTTATAACAACATCAGGTTTTATCAGAATTTTTGTGTAGCATCTATAAATACTACGTACAAATTTGTTCGTAATTACTAAATAATACTAGAAGCCGTAAAATAAGTAGACAATTATAAAAACAACACTATATTTACAATATAAACAATTTCTCGTATATATATATATATTAATAGAATTATGAGAATGTTTAATAGAAAAATGTCATAACATAGATACAAAAATAAGATAATGTAAATTATCAAATCAATTTGATAAATATTGGAACGTATGAGATTATGAAGCTTAAAGCGGAAGAAGTGACCATAAGGAAGTGTACTCTTCGCGAGTTTATAAATTATTCAAATTTTAAACATCCCCAAAAATTTACGTTTAGTTACGTTCATAAGTATTATAAAGCCATAATAATAGAAAAAAGGATAATAATAATATGTTAACTATAATTCATTTCGAAACGATAAATCTTGAATTTGTGTTGTAATATTTATAGGTGACCTTTTACAGTCGAATTATAATATATAAGCGAACTATTAATATTCTTCGTAAATAATGTAATATTTGGTATTTCTGTAAAGTAAACAAAATATAATTTTTGTATAAAACGACCGTGGATATCACCGAAAATTGTCTTTGTAATAAACAAACCCTCGAAAGCTTTAAGAATTGTATATGCATATTTTTAGTTTTCGTTCAAAAAATATGAGATGAAAAGGCTGCGTTCGATTAAGAGACCCGACTAGGTTGTTATAAAGATGGTAAAACGTTTCGCGGAATCGGTTTTTTGAAACGTGACGATAAATTAACGACAGCTCGTACGGCGAAAATTATTATACATTTTTCTTCTCCATCTCACGATTATCTGTCGAAGCTAATTTATACGCGATAATTTGGTTTTCGCGCCTACGCGAAAATATAAAAGTTCCGTACGCGGTAAAACAGAATGAAGAAAAAGTGATTACGACGTGTGCCGTGCGTGATAATAAATGGAATTTGTAAAGTGGTTAAAGGTGTTGCGGTAAGATGAAAGGAAAACGGAAACGGTTTATTTTATAACAATTTGAGCCGGATAGCGGCCGCCGGGAGTTTTACAAAGTGGAAAGAAATTATATGAGTGCAGAAACACCGCCCGCAAAAACTGTGTACAGCGGTGACTCGAGAAAACCGTTCACGTAGTTAATTACTGTGTTAACTACGAATTCTCGAATTGCTGTTTGTTGTCGCATTTATTGGATTATTCGTTCGCATAAAATACGCGATACGATTCATTCAACGTGTACGTTTATTGTTGATGAATACCGATTTATGGTATGCGTATGATTTCAGATTGGAAGCCCGGAAACTGTAAAGTACACAACTTCGAATTCCTTGCAATTGAGCAAATTGACGGTAACATTGAAATTAAACCAGAGCCATTTTAAAGACGGTCGTAAGCTGCAGCTACAGTGCACCGCGCTGATAAATACTTTGTACAAGCAGACTTCGGAGCTCAGGTTACCGATAAAATCAACGGAGCCGGTACCCGAAAAAGGTCGGTATATGTTTTCGAATAAGAAATTATTTCGTATTTTTATTGAAGCGTAACACCCAATTACTGTACATTATTGAAATATAATTGACCGAAAATTATGGTGGGTGATGATAAATCACGGAACAAAAATGTTTTTAGTCGTAGTTTCGTTATGAAGTCCATATAGTACTTTGCGAATTCTAGCGCAGTCTTAATAGCAAAACAAATGTCAGACACTTTCCCGCATAAAAATTATTTATTCTTTTAAAGCGTTTACTATCATTTTAACGGACCAATATAATAATGGAACAGTTTTATATATTTTTTTTCATAAATATATTTAGACAATTTGTTAAAAGTAATAGAGTCTTATTAAACGTGTACGTTTGATAAATTCGTCGAAAATAAAAATAATATTTATTGAAATTCGATATTTTTTGTTAAACTCTAATAATAAAATTAATTTCTTCACATAATTTATTATTCAATAAAAAAAAAACAAAGTATATTCAAATTTAATATCTTTTGTCAAACTTTGATAATGAAATCAAATAAACCATTAATATCAATTAATTTATTACGATTATTATATACATATATATATATCGAAAATTACTATATAAAATGGACTTGTTTGCAAAAAATAATCGACCCAGCTTTGTCATTTATCAAATATTTACTATTTTTATCTAATGTAATCAATTTTATATTTAATTCGAATATAATGAAAATAGAAAAAAAAAGTTTGAAATTAAAATGCAATGTGTTAACAATTGATATATTCAGTAAATTTACGAGAACACAAACTTTATATTAAATTATTATATTTTGGTTTTAACGAATTATTTTTCTAAAAACGCGAAAATTAAAAGAATAAATATAAAAAAAAATTAATGGAATGATAACAAATAAAATATTACGTATTTAACGTTCATATTAATAAGAGTAAATTTTATTCTATTTGTGAATATTATTAAACATTTATAAATATGTGCAAACAAAGTACATTTAAACGAATGATCTAAAATATCATTGATGGAACGCAACTTAGTGAACTAACTTAGTTCACTCAGTTAAAATTGTTATTCCCTTTGAATTTCCTTATTCGAGGAGGTAGATTGTTTCTATATAATTACATTCAAGAAAATAAAACTTGTTTTCCTTATTGTAACCATTTAATTTACAATAATTTGATTATAAAAGGTCACTGGAATAAATTATCTATTTAAAAACCATATTCTAAAAATATTTAATTTTAATTGAATTAAATTAGTATTTGATCGTTATTTAAACTTAAATTATATAATATTAAACATATAATGTAGTTTATTATAAATATAAGGTCAAACATTTGATATATTTGTAAACGTTAAATTTAGGCAAAGGATATTTATGTACTAAAAATATACGAAACCAACATTCCTTGGCTCAGTTTTTAATTAATAATCTCTAAGCTCTAACATATAATGTTTTTTGAATACACAGGTTTAAGGTATTTGTTATCCTTGGGGCTTAATAGAGGCAATATTTGATATAACTGAAAGTGTGTAATTAATTTGTTATTTTGTGCATGATGTAAATCGATATTTATTGGTATACAACTTTCACATATCTTCTTTTATAACTCGACTGTACACTGTGTGTCGACAATGATACGTGAAAATATAAATATCGTAGTGTATTTACGCATTCAAAAATTGTTTTACCGTGCGTTACTACGAAATACGTTGAAATTTGAAGTAAAATTTCCCCATTACTAACTACCTAAATTCAATTCACTAGTTTCTTATATAAATGTTTTGCAAGAAACGGATTCTCAATTTTCCATTAAGTTAAACTAATTTGGCATATAATTCGTTTATATATCGTTACCAAATAAATTTGTACCTTATAAGGTCACTAGAAATAAAAACTGAATATACGTTTTCTACAAAACATAAAAAACAATAAATTGAAATCGTTGTTCAAAATTAAAATTAAATTGTAGAATTTATGTTTATTCATCTCCAGCTTATTGGTAAAATTCGTAAAAAAAGAATCGCGTTCAATCCATTTAGTCACAGTTAATAAAAACACACAGCGTTTAGTATTATAAATTAGGATACGATTACAATATATATATGAATCATAAATGTGTATTTTGGTATTAATTTGTTTTTGTAACAAATTTTCAAAAATTTATAACAATTTTTATTCGATATATTACACGTACAATTAATTACATTTTTTCTTCTTTATTATTGATAAATAAAATTAATTTTCAGTGAAGTTAATCGTCAATTTTATAACCTATTCAACAATTCAACAGAAGTATTAGAGTATTCATCGACGCTCATTAAATAAATCGTTGAATGAAAAATTATCTATACACTTAAGTACTGAGTTTATATTTCTATAACATGATTGAAATACGTCATTGTCTGTATATTTTCCGAACTCGGTATAAGTGCTTTTGATTGGCATTCACCATTTACTCGAGACGTTTAGTCTTAAATATGAATTTTTAAATCGAAATTATTAATACAGCATAAAACATATATTTACCGCCATTGTATTTAAAGGCGTAATCAAAATTGTATTTAATTCATTTTGTATATAACAATTTTAATAAACGGATTCTGCGGATTCCACATTGAAATATAATTAAAATAAATTATTGTAAACCTTTATTTTTTAAAAATCTTGGTTTAGTTTCCAAATGTTTTATGACAATAATTGAAAACAATTATACTTTAAATGTATAAAATCGATTTCATGAAATAGGTTAACTATAACAAAAGCGTTGTAAGACACATATTTCAGTAAAAATATTCTCAGTTAACCATCGACATCTCAAATCTAATGGAGAACAAGCGCATTCTATTTCAAAACTTTGGCTGGAGAAGATCGTAAAGCACCCAACGTCAATCGTAAACAACCAAGTTGAATGGAATCCAATTTTTTCCAGTGAGATTGGGCTACTGAATTGAAAATGAAAATCATAATCCAATTGACTTTTTATTACTAACTTGTAAATTAACAAAAGAGCAAACGGGTGAGCACCCCACCAAACACCACATAAGTCTCCAATGATATTACATCATTTAAATAAGACCAAAAATAAATACTCAATGTATGGGGCCAATGACAAACCCAGGCATTTATTCTGACAAACTAGGGTAATCTCTGTACCTTGAAGAGCGAAAATATGAGGCTCAACATTTCTGCGTTTAGAGAAAATCATACGTTTGTTTTTGCTAGGGACTAATGAGAAATAACGATCATCAGGAACCCTAGCAATAATTGTAAGAGCAGCAGTCAAGCGCTCTATGCCAACGTTTAAAATTTTATGAGGTAAAAACGATTATATCATCGGCTTATAATAGATTATTCACATTTGAAACATTAAACCTCTTACTAAGTAAACTCATGTACACATTGAATAATATTGGACTTAGGCAACTACCTTGAGGAAGGCCTCTGTACGTGGTTAATGTGTGTCTGAAACCAAATGGTGAGACGAAATGTAATGATCCTTAATGAAATAGATTCATAATAAATTTACATAAATTCAGGGGAATATTTATATTAATTAAAGTCTTGATATGAAAGGGAATGTGGACTAAATCATAGGCACCTTGAATATCTAAAAAGGTTGTACAAGTAAAACTGTGTTCGCAAAAACCTTTATAAATGTGGCCTGTAAAAATTGATAGACATTCAAACGACCCGAGACTTCTGCAAAAATCTAAGACGTTGTTAGGAAGGATGCCATTTTTCTCCAATCACCAATCTAACCTATCTTTTAAAATTCGTTCAACGGCTTTGTATAAAGATGATGAAACAGCGATGGGATGAAAAGACTGAGTAACTTCAGAAGGTATAGAAATTAGGATTAGATGAAAGCATTTCCAGTTATCAGGGACTAAACCATTTCTCTAAATAGAATTAATAAGAGCAAATTAATATCTTCCGAAGAAAGGTTTCTAAGAAAGAGAGGAGAGATGTTATCTATGCCAACAGCAGGGGATTTACTTGATAAAATGGCAGCTGATAATTCCGAAAGAGAGAATGGGAAAGTTAGCATATCGTTATTATCAGGCACTTGTAAAGAAGGAAGTATATATAAAGGCAAAAATTCCTCTTCAGAGGGGACATAATCAGTTGTAACTTTGGAGCAAAACTCAAGTAACCAATTGTCGTTTAGTGGTGACCTACGAGATTAAATTAATTCTTTGAATTTTTTAGCAATTTTCCAGAACTCTGTGATGGCAGTAAAAGGATTTAAATAAACACACAAATTCTGCCAATATTTCTTCTTTTGTGATTTTAGAATAAATTAAGTTTTTGTTGCAAGTCTTTTGATAATTAAAAAAATCTTGTCTAGAGCCGGAATGTCGATATTTTGTGTAAGCATTTTTACGATCCTTTATAGCAACTGAACAGACCTTAGACCACCAAATCGGGGAAAAAGAAAATTTATGCCTTTTACCTAGTCTATGACTAGAACATAGACTAGCGGCTGAAACTAATAGGTCGACGAATGAAATATATCTGGCAATACCGTTTTGGTGGATAGGAAAATTCTTAATCAACTCAGAAACAGAGTTCTGAAACAAAGGCTAGCTGATCGAATTAAAAGTCAATTTGGAGAGACCCTCATAATTGGTAATAGTATGAATAGGAAAAAAAAATCTTACCAGAATGTGATCACTTCCAAACGCATTATCCATAGTTGACCAATCAGAGGACCAAAGAAGTTTAGAAGAGACAAGCGAAATATCTAATGCTGAAAGTACATGAGGGGGGCGATTTATTCGGGTGTGACTGCCGTTGTTAAGTAAGTAAAGATTAAACGTTGATAGACACGAGTAGATTAAATTACCTCTATAATTACACTGAGATGAACCCCAAGCTGAATGATGTCCATTAAAGTCACCAGCATTGATAGCATTGGAAGATCTAACCAAATCAAAAATTGTATCCATTATATTTGATGTAATATTTGATTGCCAAGGAATAAATTTAGATCAGATCTGTAATGTAAAGACGGAGAGGATCTCCACACCCACCAAATTGATATCTAAATTTTCTAGTTGATAAACTAAATCGTTATTCAAACTAATGTTTTTGACTTGGCAGTCCTAATGTACGGCGATAGCAGCGCCGCCAGAGTCATCTTTGCGGTCATGACTAAAAATATAGTAACCGGGCAAATTAAAGGACCAACTGGGGAATAACCACGTTTCAAATAAAATAGCAACATTGGCATATATGGAAGACAAAGGTGATTCAAGTCACCAGATCGAGCGGAGATACTTGTATTGTTTCATTTTAAAATAGTAAATTCGTTAATGTTATTAAAGTGAGAATTAAGATGCAACGAGGACATAATTGTTCGTTCTTTTCAATCTCAGCGAATGCTGAGGACGAGAGAAAATTCATTAGAAAAAAAAAGAATTATTGGGTAAAAATTCATAGAAGAGGAGGAACTATTATCCGAACTTTTTTTAATTGACTCGACGAGTTCGTTTACCAATCTAGGAACCCGAGAAAAATTATAAGTGTTGGAAACTCTATTTTTCGATACATAGTTTAAAAAACTACCGTTTTGGGAGACATGTTTCCCATTTGGCTGGGAGTTGAAGAAATTATTATAGAAATTGGACAAAGAATAGATTTTTTTCGGTTTGTTTTTTTTTGTGCCTGACTGTTGTTGAAACAGCATAAAATTCTTTAAACGAGACAAAATCAGGTGGTCTAGACACTTTATCAAGACTGGATTATTCAGCTGGTATTTTTCGCAGAATCATCTGAATATTTAAACGCCGGGTTAACAATATGTTTTATTTTTAATCTGAACAGCATCTACGTATGATACATTATTACAAGTTATAATTTTTTTAATTTCTATTTGATAAGACCATTCAGCACAAGAACGATCCTTTGAGAGATGCGGGCCTTTACAGAAACATCATATCAGGTCAGTAACCTCCCGGCGTGCGCAATTTCGATAAGAATGCTCAGACTTAATACA
Source organism: Geopemphigus sp. TES_GeoC_2020 (assembly GCA_025469175.1). Taxonomy (NCBI): domain Eukaryota; kingdom Metazoa; phylum Arthropoda; class Insecta; order Hemiptera; family Aphididae; genus Geopemphigus; species Geopemphigus sp. TES_GeoC_2020. Next base: position 20,787 of record JAIPRN010002242.1, read on the forward strand.
ATGAGCACACATTTCTTTACTGCAACAGAACTTTGCAGTATGGCCAAAACGTAGGTATTTTTGATATTGCACAAGTAATCTAGTGCTGGGTTCGACTCTTGTAACTATTTTAAAAATATTTATTTCTGAAGGTAGAATTGAAGAGTGAAAGAACTCGTATTAATACCAATTAAAGAACATTATCCTCATGACGAATCGAAATGCGACGAAATTCTAGTATGGGAGTTAGGGATTCTATTCCTTCCCAGAACTCTTCTTTAGATATAGAAGTATCTAAACGTATAACGTATAACGTGTAGGGGATGCTAGCTTTCAAGCCATATTCTATAAGAGACGGGGAAGTCAAAAACAAATTGACGTCATCAATTAAATCTAAAATAATCTTAATTCGCGAGCCTATACTTAAAATTTCTTTTATGCCGGTAAAAAGTATGTGAAATAGTTTCCCAATTTTAATTGGATGAAGTCTCCTAAGATTTTTGGATGAATCATTTTACTCAACAATCGTAATAAAAGATTCGACATAATCAGACGGCAACAAAAGAGGTGATAAACTTGATTGTAGATGAACTTTGTCCGGTATGTGAGCCATTAACAGTGGATTGTCGTTAACTGCATTGCCCGGGCCGAGAATTTTAATAGATTTTTGGTTAGCAACCGATACCATTTCTACATAACTTGAAGGACTCAATATAAAATGCGCCACCGCGACCGACTGTATATTAGAAATTGAATCTGAGTCCGAAATATTACTCGAATGAATTGAGGCTTTGGAATTGCGCTCAAAATTGGACAAAGAATCCAATTTTGGTTGTTTCTGAATTGGCAAACCAGCAGTAGGCGATGTTGGACCTAACACTAAATGATTTTTATTTTTGCGTTTGTTGTCAACTTTTTACCATGAACTTAAATCGGATTTTTGCGTCTTAACCTTTACATTTGGAATTGTATTATTCGTCTTGGTAGACTTATAGGCTCCACCCGAAGAAGTTGACATTTTTAAAACTTCAGATCACATTATATTAGTATAAACTTAATTCAGAGAAAAGAAAATATAAATAGTAAAAACTGTAAGTAATAATATCGACGAAACTTTATCATGACACGATATCGATAGTAACACGACCGAACGCTATGACTACCTGAGCGGGACTGATATAGAATATTATAATTTCGAAACATTATACAGTTAATTAAAAATATTTTAATATTATATTGTTTATATAAAATAAAATTCATTATTAAAATGAGCCTATTATATACATACTTTTATTTTTCAATACTGTTTTTTTAATATTTTACATTTCTGATCCTTATTATATTTGATTTTTAGTAACAAATTTAAGTTCTTAAATAATAATTATTGTGCTAAATAGTGATTTAAAAAAAAAGTTGTTGGACTAAAAACTATTGTATACCGCTTTTTCGGCTAAACGAATATGAATGAAATGTATTTCATGAGAAAGAGTAACAGATGTAAATAATACAAAACAATAAATATTGTATGCTGCTAAAAGTCTTACATTAGTAACTCCAATACTTTATATCTTTACTTATACATATAAATTTCACTTTACATAAATATAAACATAGGTAAGTGTATTATATAATGTTGTGCACGATGTAACATTTCCAAACAATAACAGAATAATTTATTTCAACACTTTATTCTCTGAATTTTTGTTCAGAGTAATAACTAATGTTTTTCCCTCTAACAGCGCCAAGTGCTAAATATATTCGTAATTACTTTGATTCTTGTATACATAAAAAAAAAATGTTTTATTTTTTAAGAATTTCGTATATTGTCCGTTAATAAAAAGTTAATAATATTATTTTAATTTCTAAGCATATTCCAGTATTTACTACAAATTTTTATTATACATATGAGTGTGTTAAAATATTTTACATGATTAAAATTTTAAATAGTATAATTATGTTCTTACTAATTTCCTTATTTTTTAATCTATAACAAAAATTTTAAATTACATATATTTGAAACAATATTTTTTTTTTTAAAATAATTACAATAAATTCCTTAATTGTGTATATTATATACATATATTTTATATATTACTATATAATATATACATATATAACTGTATAAAAAATTCATAGTAACATAATAATAAAATACAGTTTTTTCTGAATTTTGCTCATAACGAATCAGTAATTGAAAATTACAAAATGTGTAATTCACGGTTAATGATATTTTTAATATGATTTTTATTCGGTAAAAAGTTTAGTATTTGAGAAATTAAATGGACTGTAAAAATTATAAAAACTTTATTGAATAAAATATCGAAAGCATTTGTACGAAATCACTAATAGACGTAAAATTTAATACTGAAAATTATGTATTTAATTATACATAACTTTCTAGAGCATAGAATTGATGGAATATACATATTATATAATAAGCATATATATATTAAAGCATTTTGTGCGACCATATGTGATATTAGATGATTCTATTAGTCTTTATAGAGCAAAATATAAATAAAACTATTGTGTTCGATTACTTGCAATGAATTTAATTTATAGATTATTTTATCAATATATTTCGAACAATATGCTTACTTTATATTATTACTAATTGCATAAAAAAAAATTTCTTTTGTGGTTTATATATATAAAAGCAGCATCATTTCTATTAATAGTTATATTATATTAATATAATTTATTACGCTTTTTAAATTAATAATATAACATATTCATGAATGATCACTTATAAACAATATTGTATTAAAACTTTGTTACGATAAAATAATAAAATATGATATAAGTATACATTTTTATTATACACGTTTTGAAAAATTAACGACGATACATATATGAAATTGAGTCAAATCAAAATATTCATTAAACAACTTGAAAAGAAAATTTTATAAAATAATTGAACATCTATGCAATAATTTCAAAATAAAAAATTTTTTATTTTATTTTATTTTTTTGTGTGTATATTATATTTTTAAATAAAATAATACAATTTTACAAAATCATAAATCACTATCTTAAGCGTTGTGAGGATTACGAAAATAGTTATAATTTCCGTAATATTAGTATAAATTAATAATTTAATTAATCTTTGTAATTTATAATTTACAATTCTGAAATATAAAAGTTTTTATAATTTTTATAAAAATACATTTTACAATTTCATTCAAATTTTGATATTCTCTAAACGAAACGAAACATATATTGGTTCTATAATGGTTTTATAATTTTATCATAAAATAATGAATATTTTTTCTTTCGGTTAACACTTTTCGGATACTGTAGACACGTACAGCATTTTGTGCAATTTTAAATTTTAAATTGAACGTATACTTTATAGTTTTTAGTTTTAAATGTAAAACAAATCCTAAATAATTTTTAAGGTTCTATCGAAAATCTTTATTTTTTCGCATTTTTTCACACACGTGCAAAATAAGTGATTAAATATATTTTATATTTTAATTTAGCGAAAAATTATGTTTTATATCTTCATAATAAAATGAACGAGCAAATAATGTCCGAAATTTAACCTCTATATTCAATTAATATTATTTGTATCTACAAAAACAATTATTTATATTCCGATTTGATGAACATTATCAACAAAAATGATAAAACTTATAAACACGAAATTATTCTGATATTTAATTTAATTTAATTGCGTACCTTCAAATAACATCTGAAGGTAATAATGACTGATCAGGAGTTCCGATAGTTAAAATATAACGTATTCTATATTAATATGTATATGATAAAAAACGATAACATTTTCAAAAATATTTAGCCTCGTTTAATAAAATCAATAATATAAAATCGATGATAGAATAATTTATAACAACTTTGTTTATATTCCATCGAGAAAATTAATTAACTTTTGTTAAGATTTTTTAAATGACTCTTTCTAGGATATTACAATTATACGTATAAAATATTTTACAGTACACAAATTAATATGTCTAAACTTGAAACATACTAAACAGTAAACGCAATAGTCTGAGACATTTTATTACATAAAATTCTGTAATAATTTATTCGAAATGTTCAACCATTTTGTAAAAAAATAATTCGACTGATTTTGAAATGGTTATTTTTGTTTTTATGGGAATAATGTGTACGGCGATAAAAAGGTTTCGACACTTCATTTCACCCATTTAAACTTTAAATAGCTCTAACAAGAAAACTAATAATTCATTATTAAATACTTACGTATTACACAAAATGTAAAAAGGAACATTTTCTTTAGAATTTAAAATAAAGGTAGACGTTCCCATTAAAAAAGCGACTATTTTATTTCGCGATGTAATGAAATATTTCACATTCGTATAAAAGAATACCTCAAAATGTTATGTACAAGAAAATATTGAAAATTATTTTTTGTTTAAAAAGATTGTCTATTATGTATAACATAATATTTGTATGTTTATATTGTGATTCTATATTATTATACAACCATAATTATTTCTTTAAACGTGTAAATAACAAAACAGCTTGTAATAAATATGCACCCGTTCGATTTAATTTATAATTTTATTTCGTCCTATACGTATTAATTTATTTAACCATAATCATTAATGTATGTATTCTTTTTTTTATTTACAGTCACTTCACCGAGTTCCGGATGTCAGTTGACGTGTACTAGCAAATGTTCAACAATTGTCGCTACTTCGGTCTTATTTTGGAACGTGTTTAGATAGTCAAAATGTGGAAACACATAATACGAACAATCTTAATTTACAAATTGTTGACATGTAAATAAGAGTTTGAGTTGTAAAAACTAATTTATAACGAAAATACATCGAATAAATAAATAAAAAAATGGTAAATAAATCATTAACACATAACAGAATTAACTAAAAACAATAACGTGTAATCTACCAGATGTATTTTCCAGAATACGTAGCAATGAAATTTTTCTTTTTAAGTCTTTCAAAATATATTTAGATTAAGTTAAGTATTTAAAAATAAAATATATATTTAAATAGATAATTTTTATTTAAAAATTATTTGATAAGCGTTATTAACGAATTTTGTATATATATATACAGCGCGTTTAAGTTTTAATGAAAAAATTACGATTTGTTATTCAAAATAATTTTAAGACCATAGAAAAATTCTCAAATTTAAAAATTTATTCAATATCACATACGTGTTAGATATAACTTATTATTTTTGACAAAGTCGCTTCGATGCTTGATTGCACATGCATTAAAACCCAACAATTATAATACTTAGAGTGATATCGTATACATTTAAGTTACTTAAAATAATCGTTAAATGGCTTATCTAATAAATTAAATTTTTTAATTATGTATTATATTCTTATTATTTACAAAAATTATTCGATGTTTTCTTCAAAAGTTATATTTTCTAGTATATAGATACGTTTTTACGTTATTTAAAAATATATTCGTGTGAAGTTTTTTTATTATGATTAGGTACGTTTTATTTTTTGTCATATTTTAAAATAAAAATTAATATATAATATAAGTTGATTATTAAAAATTATATTCTTTTTTAAACGAAAAATAAATAAAATAACATTCCAACTACTCTATTCAATATGTAATTTCCTGATAAAATGGTATCCGTCTAAAAAAATGTACACTTAATATCGTTTTGAAAATTCGGTTGTTTAACAATGAAACAATTTCTACAGATTCTATATATATTATACATTTTTGTAGACACAATATGATTCAGTTAGTCATACTAGTTGTACAATTAACACAATATAAACCAAACTAATGTCATTCATGTGAATGTTGGATTTAAAACTACTTAAAAAAGAAGAATATATAACTAACATTATAAACGATTTACAAAATGTTACTGACCTCTATATATATGTGTGTGTATATGTGTGTGTGTGTGAACATTTTAATGTATGAAATTATTAGAAGAAACCCAAAATATGCAAAACGTTCTCAATAAATAAGGTTTTATTATTATTATTGATTAATAATCGAGGCAAAACATCCTAATCTAAAATAAATAGACGACTGAATGATTTTTACCAAAAGATTGAACAATAAACATATTACTTATATAAGAGTTGAAATTTATTCGAATATACGAATTTGTGATTGTCACATATCATATGGGTTTAAGACTCATATATAAATAAAAAAATAAAAATAAAATATATACAAATATACATATATATATATACTAGTTATCCTTATCATGCATTACAATGCCACTTAAAAAAAAATTGTTTGTCGTTTAATTCTGCTTATTGAAGTGCTTTTCGATTCATAATATGTTTTGTTTTTCTGTCTGATGCGCACACGAATAAATTTAAAGATTTTCCGACTCGTGAACGAACTATATACAGCTGTCCATGTGAGATGCGTGGATTTTCCAACTTAAGTCCAAACACTTGTAGTGATTGTCACTGTGCGTTGTAGATGGTCATTGCAAATGCCATTCGCACCAGTTTGAATTCAAATGTCACAATCGGAATCATTGGGATGCGTGACGACAAATCATTTTCTCATTTAAATTTTTCATTTAAAATTGTAGTTTCGATAATATTTTTCATCACATTGTCCATAAAAATCCTGCCACTGTTGCTAAGTCGTGGTGGATTGATGCTTTAGAAAATAATTATGGGCTCATTCATTTTCAACGTTAAAACGTGCAGTGGTATATTTTTCAAATCAAGTGTATTTAAAAATTAATTTGGATAATTGACAACTTATACCAGTGACTTGTAAGCGATTTCCGAACATATTCTCGAACAACGCCAATGATTTATTATACACAATTTGTGTGAACTGAATAACCGAATTTTGATTCATTGAACACAAATGCTATATGATGTGTTCGTTCATGTAGTTTTTATATTTTATTCAAAGATCTTTTGGATTGGATGAATAGCACGTTTTCAATATGATTGTAAATAACGCTCGTATTTCCTGTGGTTGAGCAGTATTCGATGTATCAGCCAGTGAAGTATTTCATTGTCTATCGTTTTTAAGATGATTTAATTTTTGGAAAACTTCACGGTTAGTAGCACGAACTTTACCGTTTACTGTCCTTAATTTTTTGAAGGATAATGGTCCACGTGCGTTGATTAACAGTGATCGCAAGTTAAGGTATTCTAAATTGCTTGAGTGAGCAGTATACAGCAAACGACCTACTGCGTTGGTCGAATATAAATTGTGATGTCCCTCGTTTGATTTTCTTTATTTGCGACGTAGGAACTTTTTCGGTAATGCATTACATATGCAATGTATTAGCACTTCAGAGTGATGGAACGTCTTTGTAAACATATTATTCCTGCACAATGGCAAAAATACAATTAGTGTTGTTGGCGAAGGTGACAATATTTTTACGTGTATTTTTTATTGTAAAATCGGATCAAATAAGGATTGAAGACCAGGGTGGCAGAACCCGAATATCTGGGAAAGAGGTGAAGAAGAAAAAGAACTGTTGGAAATCTGGTAACGAATCTTATTTATCGATGGTAATATATATATTATAAAATTGTGTATACAAAGTATAAAGATCCAAAATGTCATAAAATATTACCATAGTAATATTACTAATAAAATTATATCTTCAGTTCCATATATTAAATAGTTAAAACAATTTATAAATAAAATTAGAACTATAGATTTCTCTGCACTTAATTATATTTATTTTAAATAAATTTTACAGTTAAAATTAATTTTTGTGTATAAAAATTTGCAAATTTCGTTAAATTACATGAAAACCCGTCGTAATTAATTCCATTTAAAACGATTAAAAAAGTTATAATAATAATACTTCAGACTCCCTTAAAAACGTTTTATATTACTTTTGTTTATTAACATTTCACACGTTTAAAATAAAAACTAAACAATTACCCCGTATTTTTCTTTAAAGTAAAAATCAATATACATTTCGCGTTTTAAAACTAATACATATTAAATGTTAAATATTAAAAATATTAAAATAAATCATGCACATTGATAAAGTGAAACCAATAAATTAATCCTCGTGTTATATTTTTATAATACTCTGTCCCGTATAAGCTATTCAATTATTTGCTTTCCTCCTAAGATCTAAAACAGTGTTAAAAATAATTTACGATTTCCGAACAAAGGAGAGAAAAGGTTCTATCCTGAAAAGCGAATAAACTTTGAATATGGGTAAATACCGACGGATAGACAAAAACACTATATTATTATATAAACGTAAATTCTATAATCTGCAATAGACATATTAAAGAAAAATCGAATAATCCCCATTAAAGAGGTTATAAAACGGGATTCCAGACTTTTTAATAAAAGTTCTTCCGATTTTATCGTCAAATCCCGAATTAACTATTACTTTTAAAAATATCCAACCAAATAAAACGTCACGGCATTTTCAACGACAAATGTATGAAGTGTAATTCTTATCAAAAGGTATTATTCAAATATGATTTCAAACACGATGTTACAAAAACAGCGTGAAGAACAAAATATCACCTAGATATCTATTTAGCAGCAATTTAAAAACTTTTGATTATAACGCGAACAAATTAAATTAAGATGGTTCGTAATAATGTATAACGTAACGTACAAAAACGTTGAGTAATTATTTTTCGAAAACATTATTCATTTGTATAATTTAATATCCCTATTATATAATTTTTGCCAGTATATGTGTATTTAAGGCGCAAAGAACATATTTTTTTATTCATAATGGTTTAAACTTTATCTTCCATTTTGAGATATTTTAATTTTCAAAACGAATATTAAAAATTCGTATTTAACTATACTAAATGTAACAATAAGTTCATGTTAATTTGTTCAAACTTGTATTAAAAAAAACTTAAATTAATATAATTAAACGATAGAGGTTTGTGCTTTCGATCGTTCAGCAAAAGAAAATTACGAATCCATTTCGCCCGAAACATGATCCTTCAAACCAGGTAATTAAATAAGTGCAAAATTAACTGAGTTAAATCAACTCATAATTGAGTACAAAGTTGGAACCAACCACAACGTCTTGAGGTAAGAAAACCAAATTTTCCTATAATAATATCCTAAACTAAAATAGTTCCCATACTGCTTCGATGTCGAAAAGTAAAATCATGTAATACCAGCAGTTCACAACTAGCCCGACCTAATTGTTGGCATAGATGAATGGAGGTAAATTATAACTTACACGTTCGAGATGGATAATAAAACCTTTGAAAAAAGTTCCGTACAATAGAATATCACAAAAGTAATGACTGAGCTGTCAAATTAGGTTGCTCGCTGGGAAGTATCGAAAAGTAGATTAACCAAATTCCGAAACGCAGAGGACTTTTCAGTAAACGGTGATTTGAAATAGTCGAATGTCCGACGATAAACGGTAGAGAAAATCTGGGAAATATTTCAAGAAGTTCGATTAAAAATTGTAATAGAAAATTAAACGACATTCACCACTGAAGAGCAATGTCGATCAGAGTTCGAGAATATAAGTTATTTGGCGATTAGCGAATTTGAAAGAACTTTATAATATTCGGAGCGAATCAAATGAAAATTTTCGCGGCGAACAACCCAACATAGTGTACTTACGATATTAATTAGATGGTGCGTCAAATAGTGGAGGATTACAATTAATAAATCGTCTATAATAATACTAGAAGCTTTAAATATACCAAAATTCAACGGTGCCTACAAAATTCAACACTCCATGATACGTATATCGCATTTTTTCAATGAAATGAAGCAATCACTAATATTCAATAAGTACATTGTTAATGTCTTAATGTCTTCTATCATACACAATAAATATATACCAATAACACTAGGTATTGTATAAACTTTATTGGCACATTCGATTACTTTATTAAAAATTCTTCTAGATTTTGTATTTGCGTGTTTTTTTATACAATTATATAAATAATCCTCGAGTTAAAAAGTTATCGATAATTTTATTTTCGAACGAAATGGTTACAACTAAATGTAATAAACCATTATATTCATATTAATTAAGAAAATACTTGTAGGATTGTTTTTATTCTTATCGGTTGCGTTTATAATTTAACGCTCGACCTACGAATATTTATGTAGCGGCAGTAATTTTGGGTTCATACGATTAAATTGTGTTGACGTATCATATCGTCAGTCAATCCGTCCAAAATAGTAATCGTTGAATTTTATACGTCTATATAAGGAAATTACCACAGGTACATTTTTAAATATTTGTTTGAAAATCAAAATAAAATAAACGGTATTCCAACAAACCTCGTAAACCGAATAAAAAATAGTAACGTGTAATTTATTGTTTACAAAAAAAATTAATTTTTAACGTTATCTAACAATTTTTTTTAATTAAAAGAATTATTGAGATATAAGGGAACGATGGATTTTATTTATTTAAGTAATCTTTTATATTTTTGTCATTTATGTTAAGTTCCATTGTTAGATATTCGTTTGTTGGAGTAACCATTTATCATTTTTACTGATCAAAATACAGCAAAGAAGTGCTTAAAAATATTTTTCTTTTAAACGGTTCTATATATTGTAAACACATTTATTTAACTTCGCGCGATATTTTTTTTTAAATGAGTTAAAAAGAGTTTGAATACTCCCCCTCGTAGACACTCTTTTGAACTACGGAATCTATATATTTAAATCCAGACCTTCTCAGCCGGACGCTTTAATTCTATTTCGTTGCTGACTAAAATATTTATTATTCTAATTGGAACAATAGTTATAGTCCCTATTCTATTACTACACACATTTTGGTAAATCAAACGTAATATCACGAACTATCACGGTTCGAGGGTTTCTATAAGAAGTCACAGAGATTAAAATTAACTTTATACTAAACCATTTAACGTATCGGTATATTGTTAATAAAATATTTATACATTCAAAAATCAAAGACGATTCGCCTACTTTAGTACAGTTATTTTTCATTTAGCGAGAAAGTAATTGGAACTACGTGTAAGAAAAACGGTATGTACTTAACTCCGATATGGGTTAAACTTTTAACCTCTCTCGCGGATATTTTTCCAAATTAAAAATAAATACGTATACCCAATTGGCTATCTCTTTGAATAGCCCTTATATTATTATTCCCTTTGATTAGGAACGTTAAATTGTCGTTAGAGCTCGTTCAATTTTAAATTCGTCTATCAAACAATCTGTTTAACGTATTTTTTAAAATTTGTTAATATATTAGATCTTTAATTTTTCCGGTATGTTCGATAAAAAACAAAAAAAAACCATTAGGCGTTATAATCCTCGGTGAAAAATATTAAGGACTACATTTCATCAGAAAGGTTCACTATGCTGCAAATTAAAAGACACGTCATTGTGTCACGCCAACGCGGAGTAGATTGTTATCGAATAATTGTATGCAAATTAGTTTCATACAATATTATTCGACGTCCAACAATTATTAAATACAATTGTTCTACCCTATTCTAGTAATTTCTCGTTAATTTTTTGTTTAAATAAAAATTTAATTATTTTGTGATTATGAAACATTTTAAATAAACCTGATAATATGGAAAACGGACAAAATTGTACGATAGATTTTGCCGGTGTTGTTAAAAAACATATCGTCAAACCGAATAACACAACAATCATCATAAATTTACGCTACAAAATAGTTTTCTTTTTGACAAAATAAATTGTTATTTCTTTTTTACAAATCACGTACTTCATTAGTAAATTAGACGCCACGTGTTATTTTAATTAACAATAATAAATTCGAATATTACTTTTTAACTCGTCGGGTTAAAGAGAATATGCGTAGTCAAATTTGAAGTTTTCACGAGACTCGTTATTTATAAAACACGGACGTTATGCTGTTACCGTTTAACCTTTAGTTAAATGACGCGTATTAAATTAAAACAAAATCTCGTCGTTTTGGTATGCAAATGTTACCTACTAGCACCGTGTTCTTTGGCATCATTCACGGTGATCACCAAAAAGATAAGCTCGAATATCGTTTTTATTTTTTTAACGCGCTTTTTAAAGTGGATTAAAAATGGAAGTTATTAAAAAAGATAAAAATTTCGAAATTCTAAAATAATAAGATTTCGTTTGAATACATCAATAAATTACTCTAATTGTAATATACCTATACCAAAAATATGTA
>JAIPRN010002243.1:0-13150 GCA_025469175.1 Geopemphigus sp. TES_GeoC_2020
TTTTCGTGTTTTGTTTTTTTTTTTTTTTTGGAAGACACCTTTATCCATTTGTATATGATTCGAAAGAGTTATTTTATATTTGTTAAGTCGGATTTTAGAAGAAATTCCACGGTGAAAACTTTTCTTAATATGTATTTACGATTGTTTGGAAATGTTTTGAATCTACATAATTTATATAGTAATATAGCGTATTGATAGTTTTATCACGAGTAGTGTAGTAGGACGTACGTTACGTATTTAGTATATTATTTATACTCTCGACAACTTCGAACGAACGTAGAAACAAAATGGTTATAGTCGAGTTATATACGGTTACTTTTAATTAAAAATTATATATTTTTACCTAACAAATACAAATAATCGACGTAACGTTATAGTTTTAACGTAAATGTCCAGAAATGATCGTCAATTAAAAATTATATAAAATTATAAGCATTTGTCAGTCGGTCCCGAAACACTCGGCGTTTAAAACGTAAAAAACACGAGCGCGATTAACATATATACGTTACGGACGTATATTGAATAAACTTCAAAAATCGCCACCTTTCACGTAAACCCTCTTATTTTAATACGTCGTATATTTTGAGGGACGATTGTAAAACGAACGCTTTATTTAGCGATTTTTAAAATGTATAGCGCGTTAGGTTAGATACCGGTGATGTGGAACCGACGATTCCACGACAGACAAAAATAAACGTACCGAATACATTTCGCGAACGTTTCTGGGTAATTGTTTCAAAATACATATACAATAGCTATAAATAGCTTAGGGTATTATTGTTTCGAGTCATTTTCGTTTTTCAATACACAAGTCGTACAAATTCCCAATTAACGGACGTTTTTTTAAAGAATTTTTTTCATTTCGCGTTTCAAAAAACGTTTTCCACCCATATATATATATATACACAATCGATGATATATGTATATACACGATCGATATATAATTGTCTGGTATTAAATAAAAATCTCTATATTTGTTTCGTCGTTATACGAAGCATCTCTCGTATACGTAGGACGTCTATCGATTTAAAATAATAATATTGTCTAGTTAACGTTTATAGTTTCTTCCGTCCGACGCTCGCTCTCTTCGAACCGCCCCCTTAACCTAAACATTCGATAGCGTTCTTCTATTATAAAGTTACGTATAATACGTACGTATAGTGGCTTCCCACACTACCAGTTTGCCGTACGAACCGCTGATTTGGATCGTTATTTTCGTCAGCCATTATATAATGACACGGCCGAATAAACATCGTAACGTTATTATAGTTACGAGAGTGGCTAGTACTTACAAAAACGAAATAGTACGCGTCGGGTCTTTAAATATTTCTCTCGCCTTTTTCGGCGTCGCGTTAACAATATGTAGAAGAATTCGAAAAGTATTCGGACACACTTTGATCGCGTTATTCGCTTGAAATCGATATTTATCGGTATCGTCGACGAATTTTTCGAAAACACGGCGTGTACGGTTAAAGACGAAGACGAATTTCGCGTAAATATTTACGATTGTCGTCGTTAAGTCGTATTTCACGCACACACGTACGCGCGTATAACGTCAATTTTCACTTCGGTCCTTTTTTGTCCACAAGCTTACACTTGTGTATGTGTGTGTATAGTCGTTGTCGTGTCGGCCGACTAAACGGACCGGATATTACGGTATCAAGTTTAATTATACGTAATCCGGTCGATTGAAAAAAAAAACCGAGTCGTTAATTTACGAACACAATACATTAACCGTATGGGGAGAGGCGAAGCTGTCGATGGGGGGAGGGGTACACGCCGTACGTATAGAGCGAGTCGAAAGTTCGCCCCAAGCCGGACGAACGTCATCGCGGTGTGTGTACATATATATATATATATATATAATCGCGTCGTATACGCGTACATTTTTTTTCTAGATCTACGCGTATATTTTGCTCGATATTCGCGGGGACATTGTTTCTTTTATTCGCGTACAGATACGCCTGTAAAATATACGGCACGTGCGTACTATAATAATAATAATAAAAAAAAAGGACAATCGTAAACGTTTAATAACGACGGCGTGTCGTCGTCGGCCGACGTCAATTGTTGCGCGCGCGCGCGTGTCTCCCCGCGTACGAAAATAATAATCCGTTTAGCGAGAACAGATCGCGTGCGCATTTTTGACGCGTTTATTGAACGGAACACGTCTCGGGAAGGGGACGGTGGCCGGACGAAAAGACCGGTCCCGTATACGCGGCCGGCGATTTATCGAGACGGGCGTTGTCCCGTGGATCGCCGCTGTGACAAAATATCGGCAGTACGACGATCGTAAGAAAACGCGCGATCACCGGTGCAACGTGTATAACTATTTTCGGACGGTCACTTTCGCGCGGTCTTTTCGTCCGAGATTCGTGCGACGACAATTCTACGGCGTTATTTCCCGTTTTTAAAATCGGCCGGTCGAAATTCGCGGTCCGTTCGAAGTCGTTCGTTTACGTTACGTCGCCCGGTACGGCCGGCAAAGAGAACCGCCGACGGGGGTGAGGGGAGGGGAACTAGACGTCCTACACGACGCCTCTGGAAATTTCGATACGAAAAATTACCGTATCATCGCCCGCCCATCTTATGATCACGGAGCGACTTTCTACGTACTCGTTGACGACGGGGTGGCTAATGTTTCGAAAAATACTTCGGCGTCACCCCTCGTCGTTTTTTTTTTTTTTTTTTTAAAACCGTATTATACCCGCGTATGTACAACAACTTGCGACGACGACCGCGCCACAGTATATAGCCCGTAATATTGACAAAACTGTGTACACACCCGAGGAGATATACTCCGTCTCTGTTTTATTGATGGCGGCGGCGACGAGGTGTATATGTATAATATATATATATATTATTGTTCGGGTTAGTACAGGACAGTAACGTACGCCTTTACGGCCGCGAATGCTCGCGCTTTCTTTCAGCTTCTTGTTAATATTTCCCGGCGATCGAAAAACGCTTAACCTAACAGCCCACACGATAGCGTCGACGTGATTTCGAAATAATTCGCCGCCGTCCAGTAAACGTCCGACGGGGCCGATCCGATAAGACGCGTGATTCCCGAGCGTGGCCGTCGTGTAACCTAACCTAGAAAGCTCGACGAGATCGTCGTCAACCTGTACGAAACGTCGACGTTTTATTTGCGCACGAGATGACGACCTCGATGCCGTTGCGTTGCCGGTTTCCGTTAGGCGCGATTACGATTAACGACGACACCCGGAGCCCGTCGTTTAACCGGACAGACACATTTCTCCTTAGATTTCTGGTCGCGTAGATTTCTAAGCGTACACGCTTTGAAGCGCCGTAAAGGGTAGCCGCGCGCGGATTTATCAATTTCTTCCGCCGCGGAGGACGTCGGAATCGTACGCGACTTAATCGTCCGACCTTTGGCGCCACGATTGTTCGGTGTACGCGTTGGTGGTGGTGGTGGTGTACCGCGACGTCGTCGTATGTCGCCAAATAACGCCGGAAACGAACGTGCGGTTAACTAGCGGCGGCTAACCTAAATAATTTCCCGATTTGGCTCCGTCCGAACAGCCCGACGCGGAAACGAATACGTTATAAAACGGAATCGCTTTACGTGAGCGCGGACTGGCGTCTAGAGATCACTTGGAACTATTATTATACGGAGCGCGTAAATAAACGTCACCGAGTGACGGCGCCGCGGTTTATGTACCAATAATCGGGTGTCGGATTTCGGCGCGGGCGCGCGAGTACGGGAAACTTCGGTAAAACGTCGTTCGAGTCGGGCACCCGTGTTTCTACGGCAAATCGAAACCTGTCCGGCGTCTATTCCCGGACGTTCGTAGCAATATTTGGCGTCGAGGTTTCACGGTTAAGGTCAAACGTCCGAAAATACACGAATCCTAGTTTTTAACGGCGGTCAATTACGCGTGAAAATCCACTTGCGCGACGGATTAACGGGCGGTTTTTTTTCCCGTTACTATATTTACTCGTTTATCGGAGTTCAAAAACGGTCGGCCGTGTAGTCACTTGTATCACAATTTTGGCAAGCTGTTCGTAGAGCGACGATCTTTTTTTTCGCGTGTACGCCGTTATATATATATATATATATAAACGGTGTCGTTCGAAGTTCCCGTTTATTTCCGCGGCAGTATCTAATTAATAGGAGAGCCGTGTCGGGCCGCGCGTACGCGAAAACGATAATCGTTTGGGGGTAAAAAAACAACCGATTATATTTCGGCCAAACGGTCCACGTGCGTCTATTTCGACGCTCGAACCGCCGAGGCCGACGGTTTCGACGGACCGTAGCTAAGGACGACGGCGAAGGATTAATAAATACGAACGGCGATTAAGGTCGCGCGTTAACGAAGGACTCCGCAACTCCCCCGTGACCGTTAAATAAATCGCGTCCAAAAAAAAAAACCGTAAAAACCGTTAGAATCTTTTTTCCCGTCCAACGAAACGTCGCCGCGCGTCATTACTGTTGGCAAAATATACCTAATAGATACGATCGGCGGCGACCGCGGAACACGGATGAATTATATCCATCCGTCGTCGTCGTACGCAGTCTCGTTCGGAAATGTAGCCAGCGGCCACCACGTCGCATAACGGCGATAATTAAACGAGTACGGGGATATTTTTTTTTCTCTTTTCGGCGTTTTCGCGGTGTTTACGATCGTTTTGTTCCGAAACACGACGTAATTGAATTACGGCGCCACAAACGAGCGCGCGTGGCACATAGACCGCCGGTAACGAGTGTACGAGTCATTTTCGGCGGAAAAAAAGGTTACGTTTTTAAATAGCGCGCCGCCGCGGCGGTACCTGTTGACGTTTATTTGTTAGCGCGCGCGCGTAAATGACACGACGCGTCTGTCATCGGCGACTCGAACGAATGATAAGAGAAACGATGGGAAAATTCGTTTTTACGACGGAATTATACCCGCGAATAATAATATAACTGTAGAACAACGGCCGCGGTTATTAAGCGCAACTTCCGGACGGACTGAAATCCCTCGGACGGCCGCGATTGTTTCGAAACCGGTAGCGGCCCGTGCGCGGATGATTAACCGGTGGCAAATACTTACTCGTACATTGCGTCGCCCGCGGCACGAGGTTGCGTGTGTCGCGTCCACGCCGTGCCGTCGTGTCGTGTTTCGATACGTTTTTCTCGCACCAGCCGTCTTAATCGTATTCGTTGTCATCCGAATGTTCCGAATCGATCGTATATTCAAAATAATACCGTCGCGCCACGACTTTGGACTACCGATTTTTCTAGTTTTCTGACGCGGTCTACGAACGGAATAACGTTTCCATTTTCTTTACCTATTTTCACAACCATCGATCGGTCGATCATCATCAGCCGAATCGATCGTCCCGTAAACTCGGCGAACCACTACGGATCGGAAACGGCGATTCTCCGTCTCGATCCCGATTTCGTCCCGGTTTCGTTCGATAAAATGTTCGCGGAATTTACGGCGTCCGTGGAAAGGTGCGCGAGATCATCTCCGACGGATTTTGACCGAATGGAATTCGTTTACCGAATCGCTAATTGGAAATAGAAAGCGTCCACTAAATGCGGACCGTTGTACGGGCGTGTTGGACAGACTATATACTCTTCCAACGTCCCTTCGCGTTATTACGTTGTAGACGCGTCGAATTTGTTTTTGCGTTCGGTGACTAGAACGGGTTTTTCAAAAAAAAAAAAAAAAATATCCCCCGTGTAATTTACCGAACCCCCCGGCATTTTTGTAGCGACATCGTGAACCCCTTGTTACTTCTCTATAGATCGTTCGTTCTATATTTATCATCAGTCTGTAATGTAACCGCCGTTATGGTTTATGCGTTGACCGTTTCGTACAAGGAAAAAACAATCGGTTAGTAAAGGTACGGTCGAGCACCTTCTCCCCCCTCACTCCACCTCCCTAACCGATAGATACTAGCCACGACGCCGAGGAGCTTAACGTCGAAACACTCCACGAACAATCGACTCGTGTTTTGTTTTTCGTACGATACCTGTCGCTTCTTTACAATGTGTAAGTGTAGGGGCGGCCCGCGGACATTTTGTACAATACACCGCGGTTAGGTTCGACAAGACGCGCGATAAAACCGTTCGCAAAAAAAAAAAAACAATGAGGAAACGAATTTATTTAAACGGTAAGCCGGCCAAGTTTCGAAACGAAAGCCGAACGGAATCGCAAAGATCGTAGTAAGCGATATATTCTCGTCGAAGTTTCGTTGGACGCGAAAAATAATGTAATCGCTACGCGAGCGGGGCGGCGATTTGTTCGGTAAAATAACGCCGCCCATAAGGATTTCGGAATTAATGTATTCGTCTTCCTTTCCGGAATAGGATTTTATTTGTTAGCGCGCGCGCGCGTTCCGACTGACGGCGACGGACGTACCGAAAAACAGTTTGTTAATCGTACCAAAGAGAATCGGTTGAAATTTCGCGCGCGCGCGTGTTCCTTCAAAACGGATATAAGCCGCCTATTTAGCGGACCGGTTCGCGGGATTTGCGCCGGCGGGTTGGTTCTCGATCGCGTATTTTCGTTTACCGTTTCGCCTGTTTATAATAAACGTTCGACACGGTACCGTTTTCAGTTTATAGAATCCTCCGATCGATCGGACATATCACTCGTCGCTCCCGAGTGTGTTCACCCGGAATGGGGGCGGCGAAGGGACACCCTCGTCTTTCAACTGAAAATTCCGTTCGAAAATCGATTTTAGCTCATTTCGAGTACACACTCCGCTACGGGCTAAGGCTTTCCCCACGTGCGCGCGCGAGCGTATTACGACGTAGACCGTACGTTACCGAACCTACGTACGTACGAGATTGGTGGCTACGTCGGTTTCGGTCGTTTCGAAATCAAATACCGCCGCCGATGTTCGTTTTTTAGTTGTCCGGGAGGGCCGTTTTTGTTTGACGCGTACACGCGCGATTCATAGGAGCGGTACAAAAATATCGCGCGTTCTATTTATCGGACGTTACTACGTCCATGTGTACACAATTTATCGGCGGTATTCGCCTCGTTTGTTGTTATTGGATATTTTGTCGCGTTTACGTTGGCACGGCGCTGTCGCGGACGTTTCAAAACGGGCCCGGCGGAATCGACGGTGGTCGTCTGTTGTTGCGTTCGTTCGCGCGCAATTGCCCGAATTATATTTATATAAATATAGTGAAGCGCGGTAACGGTTTCTTTTAGATTTTCCCGTGGTGCGAAACGTCCGTACTTGTAATTTACGTACGTTTCGTAACGTGTGTACGTATAAACCGCTCGTGTACGTTTTTTTCTATAGATTACAGACGTGTCTATTTACCGCGTCCTAATAGTTTTCGTCACGGGTGTTCGTTACATTTTCCGATTTACGCCGAACCTGACGAACACGCGATTATCGTTGTTACGTACGCCGTAAATTCTTCTTGTAAAAGTGAGAGCGCCCCCGGGACTTTTGTTCGGAAAAATTGTTCCGTGAGCTCGCCCGCGATTTTCGCCGTTAAACGATTTAATCGACCGATCGTTCGCTCATTACGGTACGACCGTTAATTAATAATATTATACACCCGTGTAATTTTTACGATGAAAACACCTCGTCCGGAAGACTTCGCAAATTATTTTCTCCGTCAAAGCGTTTAATAACTCGGCGAAAATTATCGTTTTTACGAACGACAAATAAACGTAATCGTATTTCCGTTTGGTGGTTCTCTAGTTTTTCGAAACCGTTGACCCTATTAAATTGATTTCGGACGTATTCGCTATTATTAACCGAGCGAAAATCTATATTCGAAAAACGGAAATATAAAACGTTATATCGCTTCAACGCGTATATTATTATTACAGGGCGCTATTATTACTACTACTACTACTACTACTACTACTACTACTACTACTACCCTAATCGCGGTTAAGGTTGCGCGTGATACTTGTGTGTCCGTACGCGTGTACCGAAAATACCGAGAAAAAATCACTTCTCAACGGGATCGGAAGAACGATGACGCGCCGGTCGTCCGTTATTATTATGCGGAATAGCGCGCCTACGCGTTCTTGAGACGAACGAAAAATTACCGTCCCTTATCCGGACGGTGCTTTTACGGCGAAACGAACGTGATCGTATGTTGTCCCGTACGCTGCGGATATGGCGTGCGGAAATCGTGTCGACCGTGTGTGGGGCCGTCTGTCGAGAGGGGCCGGTAGATATACCGCGACCTCGTACCAAAACCGATTTCGAATCGTACAGCTTCTACACCGTCGTAAACAATAACGCGCGTCGTCCATTTAGCCTAAGCGTCCGACTAGTTTTGGGGACTACGTGTCTCTACGTTGTTTTATAACACACTCGTATCGTAAAATTACATATCATTATCTTTTTTGCGTAATCGACGCGTTACCGTCTTCTTCTAAGGGACGAGATGGCCACCGAGAATGTTTGGTTCGTTGTATCACTAATTAGGCCTACGCGTGAAACAACGGAACCGTTCCACGGATTGTCCAATAAAATATATACCACGCCAGGACGCCCCGCGGAGAAATCACAACAAAGGCGATCGATAGCTTTCGTTCTATTCGATATTTTCGTCGACGGTTTTCCATTTTTTACGGATTTCGGTTTTGTCGTAGTTAATATTTAAATTAAAATACGACGACTTAACGTTACGTCGACCGGACCAACGTTGGGCGTTTAGAGATTTTTATTAGATACCAACAGTGGTGAATCGTCTGCTGCAGTTCGTTTAAATGGAGCCGTCGATTTATTTCGTTAGTGGGCACACGAAACGACCCGGTGGGCGGCCGGCGAATTAATGCGAACGAGCCGGCTGCTGGACTCGTTTTGTCGAAAGTAATTCTTCTAGCGCGCGGCGTTCATTCCGATCGTCGTAAAAACCAAAAATAAACTTCGACGTATCGAATAAAATGAAATTTATCGCGTTTTTGTTAGTCGAATTTCCGCTCGAGACGGACAACACCCTATCCACCAGCAGCCGGCGGTCGTTGTTAAATTGTAAAATCTACAAACTTTTTTCTTTTTTTTTTGGGGGGGGGGAGTTATAATAACGAAATACTTTTGAAACGCCAATATTATCGTACACCGGTTTTGTTGGAAATTTATAAATAATTTTATAAAAAAATGAATCGACGAAATCGAAGAAATACTTCCGTTAAATGTTCAAATACTTTGTTTTCGTCGTTATAATTTACGAAACGAACTAAATGTCTACAATTGTATTATCGACGCCTTTTAAAATTCGAGATCTTCGAATATTTTCTGGGTGGGGGTAGGGAGGGGAGGAGTGAAAACATCTCTAACATCTCCCTCTCTCCCATAAATACGCCTCCGAATTGTCGTCGGCCGGTGGGTAACGCGACAACGTAGCAACGCGCGCGTTCTAATTTCGAATGAAAATCGACGCGGACAGTAGTGCCAACTAGGCACTGGCTGGAAGGCATTATTCGTCGGGCAAACGCCAGTGGCGCGATTTCGACGAGTTAGTACGGTGACGATAATTACGCCCGAATTAAAAACGGAATAGTCGTACCGAGTTTTTTTTAAATTTTGTAATCGGCCGTAATCTATCGATTGCTCGTTACGGATACCGGTAGGCCACACTCGTACGAGGTAGTCGAACCGCGAGTTGTCAGATTATCGTGCCGGACGAATTATTTATCTATCGGATTTCTAACAGCTCTCGTCGTTTTGTTTTCAGGTGGAGCAACGGGACGTGCCCGGGATCGACTGCGCGTACCTGGCCATGGACACGGAGGAGGGCGTGGAGGTGGTGTGGAACGAAGTGCAGTTCTCGGAACGCAAGAACTACAAAGCCCAAGAGGACAAGATCCGACAGGTGTTCGAAAGCCTCACGCAGCTACAGCATCCAAACATCGTGAACTTTCATCGGTACTGGACGGACACGCACAACGACAAACCACGCGTAATGATCGACTGTTGTATAATCGTAAATCCGCCCGTCCGTCACTCGCTCTTTACGTTACCGGACGCGCTGGTGTGACGGTGCTCGGGGCTTGTCCATATTGACGACCATATTTCGTTCGAAAAAAAGCAAAGTAAATTCGACAATTTTGGAACAAATTTTGCCCGCACGCGTTTCATACCCAAAACATCCGAAAAAATGTCGTGACACGAGCCAATTGATTATGTCGACATCATCAGCTACTTCTCTGATCGTTCGTAACCATTTCTTACATTTTTGTCACGTTCTCGTCGGTTGT
The DNA here is from genome assembly GCA_025469175.1 of Geopemphigus sp. TES_GeoC_2020. Classification (NCBI taxonomy): domain Eukaryota; kingdom Metazoa; phylum Arthropoda; class Insecta; order Hemiptera; family Aphididae; genus Geopemphigus; species Geopemphigus sp. TES_GeoC_2020. Next base: position 10,194 of record JAIPRN010002243.1, read on the forward strand.
TGATGATGTGCTGGGGACGTCGTTCGTCATTTTCACCGTCTTGACGGTCATCTTGGAAACGCTTATACCACTCCTAAACCATTGTTTTACTCGTAGCAGACTCATCATAGGCCTTTGTTACCGTTTCACACACTCCGTTATACTTTATTTCGTTTTTTTCGCAAAATTTAATACAAATTCTTCGATCCATTATTTTTAACGAACAAAAATCTCCGAGCTCGTAAAAACACGCCTAACTTTAGCGGCTGCCACGTAAAAAGTAATTTCGAGTACATTTGCGTGGTCCACTGGCGTAGTTTTAATTCGAAATTCGCCTACTTTGTTTTTTTCGACCCCATACACGCGTTTAGCCACTATCCATCTCTTAAACTGTTCGCGCCGTCACAACAAGGTCTTCTCAAACAGGCGTTCCTTTTTCGGGGGTTCACACGCAAATATTACGCTCGTGAGTCTCGTTTCGTTCAAACATTTCATCTCCTAGTCGTGGGTCCATACAGGCGATCGTTTAGCGTTACCGTTTTCTTCGCCATTCTCCCGCCGTCGATACGTCGTCCAAACAACGTTCTTATTTGTCCCGAAATACTTCGGTGTCGTACACTCGACGACGGCACTTTTGCGTTGGTTTCGAATCCACGTTAGCGTTTCTTTCGTAAACTGTACTTTGTTTCGCGCGTGACGTTCGCTCGACCGACGAATATCGTTATTTTCGAATCTATACGGCGTGGCCGTCCTTCGCCCATTTGCCGCCTACCGGATAATTTCGTTTCGCCAACGTCGATCGCGTTTACGCGTGATTTCCTAGCGGTTACCGCAACGTCCCCGTGTTACCGTCGTGGTCACGACGTACGGTGAGAACACTCGAGTTAAATTCTCGAACATCGCCAAACACGACCAGCATCGGTACTACAGTTCGGTACAGTACCTTCTCCCCTCTCCCCCCCTGCCACCGGACCTGGCGGTGGTTCGAACGTCAGCGTGTTGTCTAATCTGAACGCCCGTGTGTTCGCAGGTCATATTCATCACGGAGTACATGTCTTCGGGCTCGCTGAAACAGTTCCTAAAGCGTACCAAACGTAACGTGAAGAAAATCTCTCTGACCGCGTGGAAACGATGGTGCACGCAAATCCTATCCGCCCTAAGGTATGTGCAGAGCGCCGAGCGCTCCGATCCTGTTGGTATTAGGATCATTGTATTTTCCAAATTGTACATTATTGTCGCGTGCGGAGGGAGGGGGGTAGATTGTGTCTGTCGTACCGTTCGGCGGAACTTGTAGAATGTACGCGCACAGCCACGCGTACATATATATTGAAGAAAAATCGGAAAAACTACGAACTTGGGCTATAAAATAACGCGATATCCGCGAGTACGGTAATATCGTGTCCGAACGTGTATATATGGTGGTAAATATTTGTGCGCGCGCGGTGGCTGTGACGATGCCGACGACGACAACAACGACGAAGACGACGACGACGACGACGACGGACACATACCGCCAAGAGCGAAACGGCTCGTGCGCCGGACACTCACCGGACGCGCGCGTATAATCGTATTTTTTCAGAAGGACTTAAGCCAACGAATTTGTTAAACGTTCCGTAAGGGGAACGGACGCGTTGTTCCCTCACGTACACACACACCGCCGCAGCGCTGCGTACTACATATTATATGTATAATACGATCCGTCCGTCAAAACTGTATATTACATGTATGTGTTGCGTGTATATATATATATATAACTCGTACGCCGTGACGGAACTCCGAAATACGTTTAGCATCACCGTTGCCAGTTACAACTACTGCGCGGGTATGTGTGTGTGTGCGATGGTCTCTTCCGCAAACACATTTCGACGTAAACGTCGTCGTATCGTTATTATTGATTACGCGGTTTTTTTTTTTTTATCCACGACAAATGTACGTATCGTGTACTTGCCGTACGTGTGTGTGTAACTATATTTCTTTCTGTGTATTCGTATTTATATATTTGTATTGTATCGTGTTGTACGCCGTTATGCGATAACGAATAAAGTATAGTCGTCCCGAGCCGAAACGCTTCTTAGGTGGTGTACGCAAAGTGAGAGCGACGAGCACGAGGAATAGAAAGAGCGAAAAATCGCCAGTGGCGGCGACCGACCGACAATCGGCGCGTGTAATAGTCCGGCGTTCGGTTCTTTTTTACCGCGTAGAATAATGAAACGGCGGGACGTCGTCGTCCGAAATCACGGGATGAAACGGGAAAGAACGTCGCCGCGTCCGGGCCGTGCGGGTGTTGTTTTTAAAAGGCGCCACCGACGTCCGAGAAAGAAAAGAAAACAAAAGTTGTGGTTTGTTTTTCAGTTACTTGCATTCATGTTCACCGCCCATCATCCATGGGAATCTCACCTGTGACACGATATTTATCCAACACAATGGACTCGTGAAAATAGGATCAGGTAAAGTACCGCACGAGCGAAACACGTGCCATGTAAGGGAACATATACCAAAACAATTATATAAACGTAAAATACATAAATGCTAGTCTAACGTACGAATATATATATATATATATATATATATATAAATATGTATATATATATATATTTATATCTTTATGTATATACGTACATATATATATGTGTGTGTATAGCGTATACAATTATTATGGAAGGTGATGATAATTGTTGTGATATTAAGCATGGTTTAATAAAAAGAGAAACAAAAACAAACTTGTTTGCAGTGCCCAAGTTCCGAAACGTTTCGTACCGTACTTTGTCGCCGACCGACGATCCTAGGCAACGACGATGCTAGGGACCGTCCCCATAATTCTGTGTAGGATTGTAAACGCGTTCGCGGTTGTATACACATTGTTCCGGCGTTAAGGACCGCGTGGGTTGTTCAGGACCGGCCGGATCGGGTCAAACGTACGTGCGGTCGGATCGAGCTGAAGCACGACTGCCATTGCGACGGTACTAATGGTAATTTTT
>JAIPRN010002243.1:13168-32837 GCA_025469175.1 Geopemphigus sp. TES_GeoC_2020
CGGCGGCCAGGGCGACGGTACTAAGGGTAATTTTTTTTTTTAAAAAAAAAAAACCCTCCCCCGCTATAGTTGCTCCGGACACTATTCACGTGCACATCAAGACCTGCCGGGAAAACATGAAAAACATGCATTTCATCGCGCCCGAATGCGGAAGTAAGTCGTGTTTTCGACTTTTTTCTGGTATCGACAAAAAAGGCACCAACAGCGATGCATTTTTAATTGTACGCGTACGAGAAAATAGTAGAAACGTCGCGCGTATCCCCGTTCTTACGGTGTTATAACGACGAACCTAACTTTTTGGTTCGGTTTCACTGGCTGGCTGGGCGTCGTCGTAGTACCGACAAATGTTTTCGAAAAACAAAAATCGAACGCTCCTTTGTCGTTCGACCGTTTTAACACGACCAAACACACCCCGAAACGTTTACGTATTTAAACGATCGAATTTCTGCACCGAAATAGTCGAACAACTTTACTTGCGCGCGCGTCGTAACCGAACTATTATATGCGTTTCCGACGATTTCTACATTCCGTCGTAAAATCACGGCCCGACATCACTGTCCGGTGGTGAAACGATTTTCTTTATTTCGTTCCGTCGAAATGTCGAGTACGAAAGCGGTGTATACACGAATACTGCCGTCCTCGTATCATTTCGGAAACATTTTGTTTTTGAGTAAACAAAACCACACACACAAAGCTGCCCCGCAACTTCGGTGCCTTTTAATCGGAACGTTCCCGCGATAACGACGTAAATGTATCTTAAATTGTGTCGTTTTGATCGCCTACGCAGACTTCGTGACGCCGGCCATCGACGTGTACGCGTTCGGCATGTGCGCGTTGGAAATGGCCTCTCTGGAAATACAGGGCAACGGCGACAGCGGTACGCTGGTCACGCAAGACCACATTAACCGGACCATTGAGTCGCTGGACGATCCTTTGCAAAAGGACCTCATCTACCAGTGTCTAACGGCCGATTTCGAGAAACGGCCGTCGGCCCGGACGTTGCTCTTCCATCCGGTCCTGTTCGAGGTGCACGCGTTGAAATTGCTCGCCGCTCATGTGTTAGTTAAGACTGGTAAGTCGTCAACCGTCGTCGCGCGTCCAGTGAATTCGTCGTCGCCCGGCTACAGCTCCCTGTTGTTGTGCCGTTTCAGAACATTTCGCCGACCGACTGTCCGACGAGGTGCACCCGCCGGAAAAAGTAATGGCCGAAATCGTGTACCATTCCGCTGCCACCCCGAGCCAAAACGACGGCGGCGGCGAAGACCCCGCCCGCCAATTGGTTCAGTTCAAAATGTCCGACGTCGCCGAGAGCAATAAGCTGGACAAATTCGTCGAAGACGTCAGGTACGGATACGGAGACGTATTTAGGTATTTCGCGTCCCGGGTCAAAAAATCGTCATCGACCCGAAACTCTCCAACAATATATTTGTAAATTAACTTTCTATCGTAACAACGTCTAAAAAAAACCAACCGTAAGTTCGATATAATGTTGTAATTCGCCATCCGCTAACTTATGTACGACGAGAATTTATTGTACGAATTCCCTTTTATTTAGCGTTTTGCCCGTGAATTTTCCGTATCGAACGTAATTTTTTCGCCTTACGAATAACGAGCGAACGAAGTCGTATTTTCCGAATGTTTATTTGCTAAAGCGAAGAAAACCCAAACGAAATGCATCGTTTAATATCCAAACCGAACACGAACCCTTAAATATACCTACGGTATTGAACGTCCGTACTTGAACAATAAACGATCGTTATTTTTTTCGGGTACACGGATCTTTACTTAAAAGTATAATAAAAATGAAGTATAGTGCACTTACGAAAAGTCGTCTACAATTTCGGAGCCCACTTCGTCCATAAATACGCGCTACTCTGTATATGGCCGGAGATGATTTATGCGCGCTCTCGGGATGTTTGAATCGAAAACAAACGACGACGAAAACCGAAACTATATCGTGAACCGTTCGTGTGTTTTCAGGTTCGGCATCTATCCGTTGACGTCTTACGCTCTCGAAGCCGGGCCGGTACGGCTGACCACGTATCAACCGCAGAGTCCGACCGGTTCGATGGATCAGTCCATTCCGTCGGACCGAAGTAGCGTGGGACCGATCGACGTGGAAGTCCGGCGCATCGTCAATATGATGTGCAACATCAAACCGCGAGACGACGCTCAAAATGACTTTATGGTCGGTTTATTCGTGTATACCGTACGCTAGTTGTCGATGAATACACGCTGAGCGAGTTTCGTGTACATTTGACGAATTCCCGCGATCCCGTTTTGGTTTCTGAAATACGTAGACGATGAGAACGCCGCCGTTTGTCGTTTTTATTCTCGACCGTTTTTTGCGGTAAACGATTTCTTTCGTTTTATTTCCATACACGTAACTGACCCATGGCAAAGATGATAGGTTACTGAAGCGCCATAAATCGCTTTATTACGTTGCCGAGAAAAAAGAGAAACGAATACGAAACTAACATTGTCGTGTTAGTTCGCGGCGTTCAAAAATATTTTCGAGTAATTAACGCGCGATTCGTTTCGGTCGTGAATTCGTGTTATTTACCGGCGGAAAAGCGATTTTTTTTTCGAAAAATCCCGCGCAAGTGGTCTCAAATCCGTATTACCAACAGGTCGTATACTTATTTGTACGCCGAAAGTTGGCGATTACGAATAATTTTCTTCCCTACAATAATACGCGAATTGTTTTCATTATTTTGTTCTTTTGGTCATCCAAAAATGGTAACGAACGTTCATTCATTCCTGTACAAAGTACATGTAAATAAATCGTTCGATCGGTATTTCGTTCGTATTTGGCGCGCGATAATCAAACACGAAATACGTTACGTGCCAATGTTTAATCGGTTCTTATCCGTTTAGATGACGATTCTGTTACGGATGGATGACAAAATGAATCGTCAATTGACGTGTTCTATAACCGACGCGGACACGGCATTGTCCCTCTCGCAGGAATTGGTGCATTTCGGCTTTATAAACGAGGTAACGGTTAGGGGTGTTATAATCACGCCGCCGCGCACGCGCACGCTCACGTTTTTTACACGGGCAACCTATAATGTGTAACGGCGAATACGGTTTCGTTTGTTTAGGCCGATAAAGACAAATTGCTCGTGATCATTGAAGAGACGCTGTCGGAAGGTCCGCAAGATAGAGAAGACGACCACCAATCGTCCGTTCTAGTCGACCACCAGGAGGGTACCACCGCGCTGTCGAAACTGCGGAAACAATCGTCCATTAACAGTGGTACCGTCAATTATTCGGCCGCTTCGACGTCGCTTCGACCCAGCGTTATTAAGTCACCGGTTAAACGAGACGGCAGTTAATGATAGCTATGTGGCCAACGTGTGTTGGCCACTCGGTTTTATCCAACCCGTCGCCTGTCTATCCAACGGAAACAGACGTACCACCATCACCACCACCACCACCACTACTACTATTACTACTATACTACTACTATTACTATTACTACTACTACTACTACTACTACTACTACTACTACTACTACTACTACTACTACTACTACTACTACTACTACTACTATACTACTACCACCACTATTACTACTACTACTACTATACTACTACCACTACTACTACTGCTGCTATCATCTGTATTCTTCGTTTCTTCCAAGTTCAAAAACCACAATTACTAAATTGCAATATGCAATGGCGACGATAATTTTCTCCGTTTGGTCCCGTGTCAAGTTTATTTGCGAAAAAGCAAAACGAGTAGAACAATGCATGTCAACGTTTAAAATCGAACATCCCGTCGTCGTTATTATTACTAATACGGCCATATAAAATCAATTACGAATAAGCTTAATATTTGTACCGAATGTTAATAATAATGATATAAAAATAATAATAATAATGGTAATAATATTCGATTAAAACGGTAAAAGAGTCGTCTACATTGTTTTATGTACTGGTGTAATATCATCCGTTGTCGAGAATTTAGTTTCGACGTTTTCGTTAATCGTTTATTCATTCCAACACGTACACACAGACACGCGCAAAAAGATTTTTAAAAGAATCTCGAAGCAATTTTATTATTATTATTATTATTATTATTATTAATACTATTGTCGTTATTTTATCATAATTATCATTATTTTATAATTATTATTATCGATGCTTTTATCTTACGTGTTTTATTTATTATTATTTTGTTCACATTCGTCGTTTAAACGTATTATTATTATGTTGTATCATACCTGCCTCTCAGATTTATCATTCAGTTACCTGTTTTTTGTCGGCTAATTATGTATACTGTTAAACATCGTATGGACCTTCTGTTATGTACACTATATGTACTATTTTAACACATATTTTTACTACCTTTCGATTTTCATCATTTGCCTAAAACAATGTGTGTGTGTACAGGCGCGCTTGTGCGTTCGAAATGTGATATGTTTTTCATTTGGAAAAAAAAACGTAAAATTACAAAGGGAAAGAATATTTTAGATTTAGGCTTTATCGTATTTTACATATATGATTTTTAAACACTACAATGATTATGATGATGATTATTATTATTATTATTACGTGTAAATTATTAATGATGAATTAAAAACTGTGATACTTACAACTAAACGGTTTTGTTTTTTGTTACCTATTTGGTCGTGCATGGTGTAATGCCTGTTTTACCTTTCAACAAGCCAGTTAAAAGCACAACGACGAATCAAAATCAGTTGTAAACGGATTATAAAAATAACCGCCAGTACACAATAACGGTATTACTACGGATTTAAAATTATAGAACGTCGCGAAACCTGTTTTGCTTTTTTCGTAGGAATAATTGGGGATATGTTCCGACAAATGTCGCACTTTTTATTAATGGTTTTGTTGCAAGTCGTTCGTTTAGACGCTATAGTGGTGGAACACGAACGAAAATCGAATCCGCTACGCATTCTCCAAACTAGATTTCTCGCAAATTGAAGATCGAACGTATTAGACGAAAATAACGAATTCTAGGGCGAAATTTTACAATCGTAAGTTCGTGTACATATTTATCGAATTCGTTTACTAAGATCAAAAACATTATTATTTCGGTCACTGTACATGTACGACCATTCCCAAACACGCTTTTTTAGTTAATTAATAGACTATAATCGTAATACGCTTGATTGCGCTCGATGATTGCGTTTTAAGCTTGTTCACGCGGAATTTAATAAAAGCATATTTTCTTTAGGTTTGCGCGTTCGTTATTTAATGAGCGCTAGTTTGTTGCGTGAGTTACGACGTTCCGAATATTAACACATTGTTTGCCCGATGTAATGTTCGTTTTTCTGCGATACGCCGAAAACTTTAACGACATGAACGTGAAAACTACTGGGGTTATTTCTAAACGAATTTCTTTTAGAATAAGTATCGTAAGCTGTGTATATGTTTACACGGGAACGTGAGTTTTTTAGTTTTTTGTTTGCGTACAAATAGCGAAGGAAAAAAAGATTACGCATTTCGAATTCTATAAACCTGTCGCGTATAACGAATTATATTTTGGTCCCCTGGGAAACATTTCACTAACGAGAAACACCGCGATATTTACGAGTAACCGATTCTAAACGTCGATTTTTCTTTTCGTCAGTTTCAATCGAACGCGTTAATTGGCTCACCAACGAACGTTTTATGTTATCGTCGAACATATAATCCACGGGATTACAGTCGTAACAACTCAATCGTAAACCGTACTACGGTCTCGACCGTGATTTCGAGATATTGGTAATCATAAATTCGGACGCTACGTCGCAAGGTACGTCCGAAAACGTGGCGGAAGTAAACGCCGCACGTACAAACAACGGTGGTGATGGCGGTCAGTCACGACGAGTTTTTTCATTTTTCGATTATTTTTCAGTTATCGCCGCGTGTTACAAACTGTGATCGTACGCGAGGGCGACGGTGTTGGTTTTGCGGTGGGTTTACATCCGGTCGGACGCGAAACCGACCGTTAACGAAGGCGTGAACAAATTCGCGGTCAATAAAACGTAATTTTAAAACTACGCGATTCGTTTGACGGACCGAACCGATAAGCAAAACGGTTGATCGATTAAATATGGCGGAGGAATCTTATCGAAGGGACGTGCAACGTTACTTACGGCGATTTCATTTCGATATCGTTACGAATTACGCGCCAAAGTGTAAACAACGATGGTTTTTATTCCATGAGACGTGTTCAACATTGGAATCTATTGCCCTATTCATGGCCCATTCATACAGAAAACCGTTAAACGCGAAAATATTTGCATTTTCGGTAGAATCAATCTACTGGTCTCCTGTCAGTTTTTCTGTTTTCCGCGTGTTTTACATATTTTCTCCATCATTTTCCATAAATAATTTCACGCGACAACTCGTTATTAAAGTTGAAAACAGACTACTATCACGTCGCGGATAAAACGTATGTCAGCACTACACCGAAGTCACGTCACATCACCAACCATAATTGCAACAGCGTGACGTTTATTTTCGAATGCTTACGCGTTTTCGACTCACGGTCCCAGAATTTGGTAATTGAATATTTGTTGAAAAACCATTTTTATTCGAAACGGGCGAAATTTTAATAGAAAAAAAAATTGAAAAACACGAAGTTCTGCGCAATTATGGATTCCACGATTGTCCCTTTTAACGAGTTCGTGTAAAAAATCGAATTCTTTTATCGTCCGTCTGAAATACTCGTGCAATCGTTTCGGACTTATACTTAATTCCTGAACCGGTCTAGGAAATTCGTCCGTTTCTCTTTATTTCGCGCACCCATGCCCAATGTCGACTTCTTGTTTTTCATCAACGAGAGCTACAAAAACAGGTACAATTTTCAATTCCTTTCAACAATTTTCCTACACAAACTAACGAACTCGTTAAATAAGGGCGTTTTACATTTAAAAAAAAAAAACGTTCCAGTAATCTTACGAAATAACGCAAACTGACAGTAGTCGGTCCACGGCTTAATTCGCGTTGTTTTATTTATCGCGTTTTTGTCACTAGCTTAACGATCGAAGTTTCGTCGCCATCGCATACACACGTAAAATTGACCGGGTAAGTACGTTTAAATTATTGTGAATCTTAAAAAAAGGACGTTTCTTTTTCGATCGTTTATTATTTACGACTAACTCGGCGATATTTGATGGTGGAAGGGACACGAGATGATTCCCGGGTTTCATGGCCGAGCCATTCCACGACGTACCTTCTCTTAGCGCTTGGCGTTACTCAAGGTACGCCGTCGTTCGCGACTTTCGTCACGGGTCGTCTATGGACTACTGGCACTGGACCGTAGAAGGTCCGTACCCTATTCTTAACCCGGGACGACGACTTGGTTTCCCACTCCCCCACCGGGTGAATGGGTTTATGAGTTTACTATCCAACGCCTGTCCTACAACGCCCACGTTTCAGCCGAGGTAAGCACCTCAACCTGATGGGACATTGTCTCCAGACCGGCAAGCCGATCCAGTACGCAGTGGGGCTCCCCACCCCCGTGGTACCGACTAGGTTTTAAGTTGATGTCGGTGGGTCAACCCGGCACGCGCTTTTTAGGACGCGTTCCTCCAGCTATTTTGGCCACCACACCAGCTAGCGTTATGCCTTTAACGGCCGACCTAACTAAAAAATAGATTCATTCCCTAAACGACCGATCTATCCTGACACCAAGACAATCCCTAGCCAAGACCTTTTTTCACCCGGAGTACCTTCGACGGTGGAGGGGACTGTGCGAATAATAATTGTCTAATCCGGTCGGCGCAACGCTTGTGTGTCTATTTCGTTTTGAAAAATAATTGTTTCGAATTTTGTTTTAAACAAATTTGTCGACAAACGTATCGATTTGTACTCGACAAAGGCGTTTACGAATTAAGCTATTAATAAAAGCGTCGTACAGGTAAGAAGTGCGTGGGCTATTTTCGTAGGATTTCGCTCCGAGTCTTAAAATTGTATAAATTCTCTATCGAGAAGGTTAGCAGTATTGTCTTAATGTTTTGTAGTTCAGCGCGTCGATTAAAGAATATATTTTGTGACGATGCGCGTCGTCGATGCAGAACGTGCACGTTTCGTTATTTGTCGAGAAAACAAAATTATTTTACCGCCCGTATACTTTGCCGTCACAATGGACGTTTCGAATTTAAACGAACATATTTATTGGTTAATATGTTGTTCACTCGCGAAATTGACCGATTCTTACCGTCGTTATATTATAAGTTTCAAATCGAATATCAGAACGACAAAAAAACATCGTAAAAAGTCTGGAATATGTTTCGACATAAAATCGTATATATAGTAATAATATTACGTTTACGTTCTATCTACAATACTTAAATAAACGGCCAAGGCGTAGGAAAAAAATTGTGATTTATAAAAAAAAAACTGATATGCCCGCTTATGTAGTCGGCGTGTAAACTATACATAATAAAATGCCGTATAAACGCGTTCGGTAACTCCATTTTTCTCTAAATGGGGTTTTTGTCTAAAAATAAATAAGCTTTACCATTTACGATACTCGCTGCGTACTACCTTTGCCGCTTTTTTCCAGTAATTTGTTTACGTTTCGTGTAGCGATTCTCGATCGGTGGTTTGTGTTCGGTGCACGCCCGGAGTAGGGCGGTGGTTATTCCGTCCGTATACATAATCACGTTTGTGTGATATAATAACCAAAACGAAATCAAGAGTGCGCCGAAACCGGTCTAATAAATTTAAGGAGTAAAACGTAGGCAATATTATAACCAGAAAAACTTTACCGAAGCAACTAGCGTCATAGTCCGCGATCCGTTATTTATGTTTCGTTTGTAAGAAGAGTACCTTTTCTTTTACATTATAACGCGTTAAACTTTCGTTGAAAAAGTATGTTTAAACGACTAGAGAAATAACTACATTTTTTGCCAACGTTCATTGCGGCTTCAGGAAATTCGAATTCGGAATATCCGTGTCCGATATTGCTATCGGATAAAATAATTCGACGATACGTTGGTGAAGCGTAAGAGCTTAGAACGCGATTCCGAGCTTAATCGTGTAGTACATCGTATTTATCGTATTCGTCGCGTACGATTGCCCGTTAGGAATCGTTTTTCGTATTCAATCGCTCGCCAATCTTCGACGATACATATCTCCGACGTAGCAAACCGATTACGAAATATTTCGTAAGTTTCGTTGTACGTTTTCGAAATGTTTTAACCGTGAACGGTGAACGGATCGAACGAAAAACGGCGAACGATACGTACACAATTTTGCTGCCCCGAGGGTGTCGAAAGTAACGGAGACGCCGCGCGCTTGTTAGCTTCCATTTTGTATTCGAGTAATACGTACGTTGCGGTATAGCACGTTATAGTGACGGCGAGATTATGTTTTTTTACCGTCGGTATTACGTGTACACACACTTCTGCGAAATATAAACGAAAGTAGGTCTGTATTTAATTTGCCGCCGCCGCCCCCCTTCCTACCCACCCGGGTTACCGTAAGTCGTATTATGACCAAACGGAATCACGACGCGAGGTTCGGTCCTTCCAATAATAGTACTCGGTTCAATTTGAATAGTCAATAACCGGCGGGTATAGCGTGTCTCGTTACGTCTGGGCGCATTGGGACGAAGGAACGCGCAATTATTTTCATTCGTCCTAACCGCCGGAACTGCCGCCGCGGCCGCGTCCGTAGATTAAATTATTGGCACGACTACGTACCTATGGAAATCTGAACACCGTCGGGTTTTCGATTAAATATTTGTTTACTTCGTACCACGCGCGTTTTTATTCGAATAGCGACGTTATGAAATATACGGATTATCGATTGGAATTATTTATATAATTATCGTGAAACACCTAAACATCAAGGATTTTATAGAACTAGATACGTGTAAAAATAAAACGTAAAAACGACGCGATTATAATTAACGTTACAATAATACGCGACTTTCCAAGGTCTATAATTTACTTACCTACGTAGATTTCTTTCGAAAACATGTAAATAAACGTTCGGTATAAAATAATCCGTTTTTTATTTAAATCGATCGTACGTTTTTTGTAAACGTTAAATATTGCGAAGTCTTGAAAACTTGAAAAGTCGTGAAACACCATTTCGAAATACTTTCACGCACATTTGTAAAAAACACGTGTACTTAACCATTATGAATACTTACTGTTCACGTATTACTACTCGTTTAATATACCTAATATTTACTTAAGTCGGAGTTGTATTACTACAAATAGAACCTATACCGTTGCACGGTGGGCGAAATGACCCATTTTCTGTAAACATAACAAAACTACGAATTCAAAAATATTTATTAAGCTATATGTATTTTCAAAACAAAACGTTATTGCGCGATAAAGTATACAATAAACTGCGGAGGATAAAAACCTAAACTCACAAGCGTCAGAATATAACTACGTCGTTTCGATATGCATAAACTTAAAAAACCTACCTACTTATATTTATTAACTTTCACGACAATTTTTTTTTTGTGTATTAGACTAGAACTTGCATATTATATTATACGTATACTATAGCTTAAGAAGTTATATTAAATACAATTTATTGGCTGTTACTTATGTATAAATTATAGAGTAAATTAAATATATAGATATATATAAATAAATTATTATAAAACGTTTATTTTTTGATTTCGGGGTATTTAGGCTATTCTATAATATTTCGTTTAGAAATCATTTAAACGTAAATGTAATATATAAACGTAATATGTATACGTATTGATTTTGGCATACTTTTGTTTAAAGTAATTAAGACGTAGTAAAGCGTAGATAAATTGGTTATGGAAACTACAAAACATTAACAAATATAAAAGCGACGACGAATAGCGGTTTTATATAAATGCATTACGTGATCAGGTAACTAGGTAAGTAATGCAATCGTCTCTAAAGCAGTACGATGACTTTAAAATTATAATTTATCGATAAATATAACGTATCATACACTCGTTCGATTTTACCGTTATAAAAATACATTTTTGTTTTGGTTTCATTGGTAGTCGATTTAAGTAGGTAAAACAATCGATATAAGCGTATAATATCCGTCGTTAATTTAAAATTTAACCCGAGTTTCAAAAAAAATACGCGTTTATATTATTTTCGCGTTGTCTATTATAGAACGGCGGCAAACTATTCGTGTATATAATAAATATTACGAATAAACCTTAAAAAGGTCTAATTGTAACGTAAAAAAACGCGCGTTAGTTTTGTCTCTTTCGATGTTTTAACGCCCCCGGCGATTACTATTTCGGTCGTTCAACGAATAAATAATTATAATATCGTTTCTTTTTTCTCCGGTACAACAAACGTGTTTATCTAATATAATGTAGCTTGATATACACTCGACGTTAATTCCCCCCTCCCCCCGGACGCTCCGCCGGTTCTCCACATAATGTGTGTGTTATACAACGTTTTGATGGGCCCAAGAGTCATTCACCGGACACGATTGCGCGCGACATACCTATTATAGTATAAACTTATCTAATAGAAATAAAAAAATATAATGAAACGGACGCATTATATAATACAACATATTGTCTTAAAGTTGCCGACCTTGTTCGCGTACGTATTTGAATACGGAAAGTATAAAAGGGAAAGATCTTTCTATTATTTCGGGTCTTTAAATTCGGCGTAAACTACGAAAACGTGCTAGTTGACCGTGACCTTAGGCGCATCATTTTATGTCGTACACGTGTGTTCCGACAGATCCAAAATGTTGAGCGCCCATACAAAAATATACAAATGATATTCGGTAGGGCCATACGCGGAATCGAACGCGGTACTGCCGTGCGTCACGCCGAAATTACCGGGAATTTTGTCATTCTAGCTAATGCGAAACCATACGTAAGGAAATTTCGGCGTATAACTTCACGAATTACAAAAAAAAATCCCGTTTATTAAAAATATTGAACTTTCGAAACGAAATTGATCGAGTCCAACATAACGCAAAATGTACGACGTTTGTATTATTATTCTCCGGCATACGTAGTACGATTGTATTTTATTTCAACGACGTTTTCGATTTCGATTCGTTAATTTTTAAAAGAAAAATACGACGTCCTAAATATTTTAAGTTTTTAACCGGTCATTGTGAATTTTTACGAATTTCGACCATTTTCTGTTTACGAAGGACGTGTATAAAATAAAGTCCTTCCGTTGGATAAACAAAAACTGTCCTCGTTATAATATTTAAATATCGGGCATACGTATATATTACAAGAAGTAGCGTCAAGTTGAAATAATTACCGTAACGATAACGCGGATAAGGTACAGTGAGCTTGATAAGATAATACATTTCAATGTGCCTTAGTATAGTTACTTATTACGTATATATGTGTGTTGCATCCATAGGTCGTGTCGCAATCAGTGGCGTAACAATGGGGTAGCGTGGTGGGCGCTAAAGGCCACGGGCCCACGAGTACATCGTTGAATGGCGAAAATTTCCAAAAGAAATTTGTAATAATGTCGTGGATTATTTGTAATTTCGTTAGGACAATTTTTCCGTTTTAATTTATTGTAAAAGTAAACGAGCGGATTTTTTAAGATTTTAATCGTTTTTATTTTCTCGACGATTTATCGTGTTCGGATACATTCAAATTTGAAAATATTTCGTTATTAAAAAAAAAAACTAACGAAAACAAACGTAGTTGCCTATGTTTCGAACGTATTTTCAATATTATTTATCGAAGTGAAGGGGGTATTTATGAAGATTAGTACCTGCCGGCTTATTTTACTACAAGCATTGTATATCTCAGTTACGCCACTGGTCTGTAACGTAATCATTTCTTTACAATTATCAACGTGACTATACATTCCCTAAGGTGTCAAATGTATTATATTGTAATTTTACGTTTAAAAAAAATATAGGCTAAACGTAGTAACAAACGTTTTAAAGCGATTTTACTTCTCAATTCGGCGAATTCCTTTGTTTAGGAACACACATATCAAGGGAACAAATTATTAATATAGTAAATAACGTGAAGAAACGATGTGTCTGATTTGTCTTGTTCGTACCTTGACCATTATGATCCAATCATCTTATCGTTTTATCGTAATAGATTTTGCTGTTGTGATTGAATAATACAAATATATTGACCTAACAATAATCGTTAAAATTGTTGGCATAAAACGTCTTTTATTGTACTCGTACAATATACACGTACTTTATTCGTAATAGTTACGTTTTATTTTTTATTTAATTAAAATTATCGATTATAAGGTCGACCTTTAAGCCCATTAAACATTCGGAGGTGATAAGTTGTTACGAGAAGTTATTGAATTTGAAATATTCTATTGTCCGTCATACCGAAGATTATGTTAGGAAATATTATGTCAATATAAGTAATTTTACTTCTACATAAGCATTTAACGCTACAATTTTTTAGTCGTTTAAATAATTAAGGTAGATTATTATTCAACATTTACATTGCGTGTATTTTATTTTGAAACATAGTACGAACCATATTATTCTTTTAATCATAAAACAAATTATTTAATATTCTTTTAAGAAGTATCACTTTTATAACAAAAATTACATATATCTTAATTTTTATTTGAAATTTATTAATTTAAACATATTATTCCAAATGTTTCCTTAATAATATTTCACAATAATAACAAAAAAAATATTTCACGGAATGAGATAACATAAACAAATTATTTACAACTTGTAATATTAATTAATTACAATACTGGAATTAAACAGTAAATATATTCGGCGTAGGTATTTTTGAACGTAACGAATTTACAAAATACTTAAACGTGTAATGTGAACACGCAAAATGTCAATAGTAAATATTATATTCAGCTTTATTATATAAATTACGTATAAACGTACATAGTTTTTATCAATTGTTTCATTATATAGATTTTAATAAATGCGTATTATTTAATAACACGTTGAGTTGCGCAAATTTGACGCGTTAATAATTTTAAAAATTCCAATAAGAATAATAATTTTCCCACTATCCATCCTTCGCGAAACCATCGTGAAATATCTATATTATATTATTGTTTGACGGCCGTTACTGTATACATAAATTATAGACTTTGTTTACTATATATATATTTGTATAAAATATGTTTATTGTATGCGTTATATAGTCATAATGAGTATCGAGTAGTTAGTACCATTCCAACGCTATACATATATACGATGTGTAAGCGTATAATATATAAAACTCACCTTTGTATGTCGGAGTGTGTTAAGGTCATTTCAAGAATGGTACGTATGGTAGGGCGAAGAGTTCCTTGTCGCGTCGTCTTTTGGTCGTCCACCGCCGTCAATCGGTTGGTCGACAGTTCACACGGAGTCGGCTTCCCGGTGAATGTGAATAAGGTTCCGTTTTCGATTCGTACGTTCTTGTGTTCACCGCCGTCGTTATAGGTATTTTACGTACCCGTTTTCCGTGTAACTGCAACCTACATTTTCGCTTACTTCAGACGTCGACCGCTCAATACCATGTCTAGAAGAACAGATTTGGATTTGAGCGACGATCAAAGATTTGCTTTGATGAAGGTATCTTATATTATTATTTATTTAATAACTTGCCCCGTTTTGTGTACGTTTCACCGGTTATATTTTACGAAAATATTTCTTTACTTTCGGACAATTTGTAGCGGTGCACAATTAATTGTTTCGGCCGAAATAGCGTGAAATCTACAGGGAAGTAGAGATATCTGATTTTTGAACGATTTATGAGCGACGATACGTTTAACGTTAAACGATTCGTTTAATATTGTAAACGCTTAATGAGTTTCGTCGTGCGTCGTATGGCATTTTGTCACTCGAATGAGATACTTAAGTACGAAATATTCGTATAATAGGCGTGTTCGTGAGACGCGAATTATTAACTACGTAATTAGTAATTACGGTCCGTGTGGAATACGAACATTATAAACTGAAATGTTAAAAAGAAAGTCGCGCAAATATACCAGCATTATAGGAGGTGTTAAAATCGCTTATAATTTAAGGAATAACGTACGAATTCGATTTTATTTAATCGGAAATTCCTGCGAAGCGTTGCAACATACTTACCGACGTCATATTAAGAGCGAATAAAAATGCCTAATTTGCGTATAATGTATACGTATAGCGGGTAATGTTTTCCGGCGGTATTCAGACGTTTGTTTTACACGCGTAAATCGTTTCGTAATGACATCGGGTCGTTTTAATTAACGCAATGTGGCGTCGGTTTGGTTTTCTTCGGAACTATTAACAACAAATGCACGACGATTGTTGCTGCATACTTACCTACTCATACCTACCCGGTAACACTACGGTTTAACGAACCACAAACTGAAAACGACAAGTCCGTGACTATCGACTACGGAGCCGTGTTACGTATTCTATTTGGCGCGATAATTAATTTTACCGTACCGACGCTCGCGAACCAGAAATCAAGTGATCGTCGAGTACCCGCCTGAACAATTTTTTACCATTAACTAGAGCGAAGAACGTTTATTCCCTACGAGAATTTTAATACACGCATCTAGTCGTTCGCGCATAATATGTACGAAAACCCGCGCATCCGTGTTACGTTGAACGAATCGCTGATAACATTTAGTTTAATGTTTTTACCAAAGTAGTCCTTACGATAATTTCATTAACATAAACGAAAGGTTGTTTCTTTGAACGTTATATTACAACGGTTATAACGTCGTCTTATGTAGGTAGATTGCCTATTTCGAAAGCCGTGTTAACAAATATACGGTCGATTCAATAATAATCGTTAAATGCTAAAGGCGATTGGTTTACTTTTTCTTGAATATTCTAACCGAATATAATTATATTAAAACCTATAAATTACTATTATGAGTAATAATTCGTTAAAAAATATAAACATGTATACTAATTGCAATATTCCATAGGTATCGTAACGGTAAAGATACCGTTAAAGAACAGTATGGGACATTTTTATACGACTATTGTTAGGTTGAAAATCATATAAACGCTTATTAATGTATTTCAATTAGCAAAGGTTAGGTTAGGTTAAGTTTACCTTTTTTTTTTTTTTTTGAACCGGCAATACAAGGTTAAGCTTACCTTTCAATTAGTATACTCTGCAGTATATACACTTTAAGCCAAATAGATTTTTTTAATTAAATAATTTCGTCGAAGAATATATTTAATTTATTTTTAAATATACATATATATAGTAATAGTAAATTAGTAGTGAAAAATGATTAAAATCGAAACCGACAATAATAGTTTCACGAAATTCCGTACTTTGGGAAATAAATCTTTCGTTTTACCGCTTACTTAATATTTTCTTCACGAGCGGGGCGATTACACTAAGTGCCCTACATTATACCCGCCCTTAAAAGTATATATGAAAACAATATTTATCATTTATATAAATCGAATATTTACGCTATGTCCAACGAAAAATTACTATTTTAGCGATATTTCCAAAATACAGAAAATTCTTATGCCTAGTCCAACATTTTGTATGTATTTTTAATATATTTAAATATTTTACATTATACGATATACGTACCAATTTGTGTGAATACCAATTATCGATAAACAATATGTATAATATCAATTAGCATGTTCCTTGTTTTTAACGTATAATATTTTTAAATCGTCAAAATTACGCGTTTATTTTAATCGGTTTAACTGATTTTTGAGATATTATAAATGTCTTATACCATTATATGTATTTTGTACCTAAAACTTAATATTTATTTAAACGAAACACGCGTGACTCACTGATTCTTACTTATCTGTAAAAAAGATTATTAATTATTCACCGTTTGAATAGTATTTATACGCGTATTTTGTTTTACTAGACAATTTTTCTGATATTTATTTAACGGAACAAAATTGTTTTTTGTTAATATTATTTTGAACGTTACATCTACATCTAACTGGGTTCTAATTTGATTAACATCAAAATCGTGGTAGCATACTAATAGCACCAAGAGTAGTTTTTGTAATAATAAACGATAACGATCGGGAAATATAAAATTTGACCTTGTATCAATCCAGGGTTTGTTTAATTTTAAGCAATTTCATTGTAACGAGTTGTTACGTCTTATTATTTGCGGTATAATATAAGTATATAAAACAGCAATTCATTAGTGCATACAAATTAAACGAAAAATATGTTCTTTATATTTAAAATCATAATTATTTAATATTAATTTTATAGGGACTTTTTCTTTTTCTTAATGAATAATATAATTAATAATTATATTCCTCTTTTGTACATAAATTGTTTATATAATTTTTATTCCGAAAAAATCACTCGATTTCGATGTTTATGTTTTTCAGACATGATTATTTTATTACAATTTTGGACATTTTAATTTACAATTAGAGTATGAATTTATTAAGATGTTATTTTGAGAAGAATATTTTCTAATCGTACGATTGGTTTTTACATAGATACAATCGAATAACTATAGAAAAGACATGTTATACCCGTTAAATTTATTTTTTATTTGGAAACTTTAAATATTTTGAAATATTTTTCACTTTATAAAATATATAAACGTGCTTAACATACATTTTAAAGTTACATTATGTTTGACTTTTATGAAAATATAAACGTTAATGCTTAATTGACATTATGATAATATAATGATAATGTATTATATTATTATAGCGTCGCAACAATATTATATATTGTCATATATATAAATAGGTCATTACAATATTTTTATATTTATATTTAAGTGTAAAAATTTAATTCATTGTTATTTAGTATAACATAAATGTATTGTGTTTTTGCTATTCAAAATATCTTTTTCGGACGAATAAAAAATTACGCTTATAACTCACGTATATATATATATATATATAACCATATGTTGCGTATAAGAGCTATAGAGGACCTAAATCGTCGAAAGATTTTTAATAATGATTTATGACGTCGTCGATTGTGTAACAAGTTTTGTCTCTTAAAAAAACAACAATCTTAATAACTTTCACCGCCGAAGTTGGTCCACGTGTTAGCCGCGGAGGCAGAGGTAGCCAACGGGAACTGCTATACACATAAACACATTATATACGTATATAGACATGATCACTATAATATATTACATAGCTATACCGCAGCCGCCACCGCCTATGTTTTTGTATTGCGTATATTTTTTTCATATTTTACTTTCCGTCCGCCGTCTAATCAGCATTGACTTTTACCGCTGAATACCAGACGCACACCATGCATTATCTCTCGAATCGGAAAATGAGAAGGAAAAACGATTTGCTTTGCGCACTTCTTAACATTGATAAATTCTGTAGACGATATTTCTTAACTGACAACCGTTATAATTATAAATATGTATGGATTCAATATCATAAATATATAATTAAGGCGATACGCATATGTTTTACGGTTGTTGAGGATTTTAAATCATTTTTTCTTTTCGCCCGCATAATATTTTTGTGCACAATAAACATTTTACAAGACATATTTTACACACAGATACGTTTGAGTATTTCGATACACTTTCATTAGCAAAAAGTTCACGTTTATTTAAATTGAATTATGACGAATGATTGTCTAAAAATTTGTCTAATTAACATATATATACTTATAGTATATAAAGTAAAGATCATAAAATATTGGATCAAATATAACTGGGCGTATAGGTATTAAGGACATATACATTTTTGTATTTTGTTATTATAATTATAACCGTCCATAATGATTACATTTCGTACGAATAAATATTAAATCGCTCAGTCATTTTATGACGTGTCACAGAACAATTATTTTTTTGATTTATAAAAGACAATTTTCTATAGGGTGGTGTGTGTGTATGTGTGGTATAATTATATTAATAACTAATTTAAATTTAAAACATTAATGATATTCTTGTTTAGATAATATATTTAACTTATTAAATATAAATAATTTGATTTTCAATCGCGTTTTAAAACACTTCATCTTCTTATAAGAATAATAAATTATTAAAATATGTCAACGCATGAATAACTTTGAAAGTAAATTTTATAAAATCATCTAGCACGACGAATTTTGTAAGGTTACCGTGATATACCACAAATCGCGCTATTGTATACGCCATAGCCTACCTATTTCATATAATTATACAATTGTACAAGTACAATATTGTAAAACCACTAAAGTAGCATTAAAATGCAAAACATTCAATACTCTGTAAATTGGACCTTATAAATAATTTAAAATATATATAAATCTTCTCTTTTAGACGTTACATTGTATCGTTTTACTCGAGTCTCCATCATAATGAATTTTCGTATTAAAATAATAATAAATCGTCGTGATATTGAAAAATTATTTTTCGGAGCAGTTATAATTACTTAGAACTATCACCTTCGAAATAAATCATTGGAACAAACATTACGTTCTCAAGTCCACGTCTATATCAAACGAAATATTTTTTTTTAAAAAAACACCGTCGTTTATTTCGAATATTACTTAATCTGTACACATATTTTTTTAGTTTAATATGTATGAGCGACGAATTATTTATTTGAAGGGCTTGTTGTTTTAAATAAAAAGACCGTCTATCGACGGGACTGTTAATTAATTAACCATTCATGTAGCAATATATACTCTCTCTCTCTATATATATATATTATACACACATAACACTCTTCAAAACGTATAGTCTTTTAAAATTACATTACAAAGTAAAACTTTAATTATAATTGTTCGATACATTTAATTCGTGAACATATATATATATATATATATATATATA
>JAIPRN010002244.1:0-32815 GCA_025469175.1 Geopemphigus sp. TES_GeoC_2020
CGGGGGGGGGGCCAATATTTGACGCGTCCTACCGTTTTCGCCCGTGAAACGATCGATTATTCGAAACGGCGCCGTAATCTGTCTAATCATTCGGTATTCCCGTATTTCGAATTGCCCGTGGTTTTTTTTTTGGGGGGGGGGGACGAAAACGTTCGTTCGGAATCGCCGGTGGTTTCTTACCGGGCCCGTGTTTTTCGTAGGCAAAACGTTCGTCCGTTTTCGTTTGTACGCGGCCGATGTTCGGGAGCGCGCCGTACCGTTCGAAAATCGTCGGCAATCGTACGATCCTTCGTTTCCGTCACGGAATTAATAGCGTCGTATTATTCGCGCCGAAACGGTCGTACTAAGTACGCACAACGTCCCACCCCACGCATCCCCGGTCGTGATAATCGTTTCGTGTACGGGGCGAACAGGGGGGTGGGACGATCGATCGACATACGTTGGTATTACGATCGCGGTACGTAAAAAAATATCGACACTTTCCGTCAGTGGCGTACTTAGACCTGAATTTCGGGTGGGGAGGGGGAGCGGTTGATTTTTAAATAAATAAATCGGACGAAAACCAGACACGTTGTGAACGTTAACAGCTTATTCGTTTTTAACGAACGCGTATCGAAGTTTAAAAATATTTTAGGTTTTCGTCAATTATCGACTAAAAATATACACGTCTCGTGAAAAATTAATTTTTCCTAACAATTTTATCTCCCCCCCCTGTCCCCGTTAGTACGCCACTGCTTTCCGTTCCCGGTCGAATCGCGGTTTGAAAGCGCCCACCACTCTCGGTTACTTTTGAGTACCGTGTCCCCGGACAACGACCATCCGGAAATTGCATTTCATTTCGAACAAAACACGGGGGTGGGGGAGTGGGACAAACGCGTGATGACGGTCGTTTCGGGAATCGATTTGTTGTTTCCCCGACAGGTTCTTGGCTGGCCCACTAGTTTACCTATTGTGCTTCACGTTTACCCGTCCGTGTTTTAGCGCCCTAGTCTACGTAATCCACGATCGATTTGTTGGCCAACGCCGGAACGTTCTTCTCGCGGCCATGCCCTCCCTCGTCTGGCCACTGGCCCTCCCGCCGAACGGCCCCAACCACTGTTCTCGCTCACCTGTCGAATTTCGTCGTACGGGCGGCTCGCATATAGTACGCCCGACGTGTTTTTCAGCACATATCGTCACGCCGTTACATATCCACGTCGCGTAACGTACGTCCCGCCGCTTATTTTCCGTTTTTACGGCCCGCGTCGGTTTATTCGTGCGTACGAACGTGTCCCTTTCCCCCCGTCGTCCCGCGTAATACTTCCGAAGCCGGCGGCGTATAAGTAAATGAACGTAACCGTTCGACCACTGGAGGGAGGGCGTTTCGGCTAACGAAAATCGTCGATCGTTCGAACCGCGTAATATATTCGTATCGTCCCGGGGGGAAACACGCCGCGGCGAGAAGTCGAAACACTCCGACGGTTCCGCTTTTCGATAAACGCGAGTGTAGGCGCGTTCGACCATCGCGTGGTGACGGCTAGCGAACGGTGGTCCCTACGCGGAAATTTTCTGCGAAGCCGTTGTGACGACCACCAAACGCGACCGAGCTCGCCGTTTTCGTGCGTGCCCACCGCGCGGTGCCGTCGCATCGTTAAGAAAACGCGGGGACGGGCGCGTATTTATCGCGCTCAGGGCCGAACGAATTTGTCCGCGATTTTCGTCGCGTCTCCCGGACATGTTCGTCCGCGTCGTTTTTGCCGGTAACGGAAACAGACCGGCGAAACGAGAGTGTCCCCAGCGGTTAGGTCAACGAAATCCAACGTCCCCCCCCCCAACCCCATAGTTACGGCTATACGCCCGTACATTTTTTTATTATAGACGAATTTCGGATATATTATTACGTTTCGACTATTACAGTATACCCGTTACATATATATACAATATTGCCCCCAATCCAGTGGCTTTCGTAATACCATAATAATAGAACTATAATCACGTAAATATACCAGAGTTCTATACGTAACGCGTCGTCCTATCTATACGTTATATTTGTAGTACAAAACCCTCGACTATGCAATATTATTATCACTAGTTCCTTTGTGTGTGTGTGTGTATAATCTCGAACGGCGTAATATTCGATCTTAAATATTTGCCCGAAAACTGGGGAAAAAAAACGCGCCACCGACGTTATAAATCAACTCGTCGACTAATCTTTTATTATTACTTCGTGTAGTTTTTTTAATTAAGTTGTTTTTATATTTTGTACAAAGTTTTTTTTTACTCCGCCGATTCGTCGTTTGTTTTTTTATTATTTATCGTAATTACTTATACATATATTGTTTATTTATTTATACCGACGAAATTTCGATCGAACGTGTACGTACAAATTATTATATCGTCGTTGTGTGCAAAATAAACTATACATAATAAACGTAACAAAACCCTGTGAACCGTTGGTGTGTTCGATTGTTACCGTAACAGACGGCGGCACAACAAACCTCGAACTAACCGTTTCTCCCTTCCTTTTCTTTTCCGCCATTCGAGCGCGTGCCTCCGCCAAAAAAAATAAAAAATAAAAACGAGTTTACACGCGCGTCCAACTTCGTTTTCAGATTGTCCAAAACGAATCGTTTTTACCGGCGAAACGAGACCGAACGTTAAAAACACGCTCGTTAAAAATACACGAACCGAAAACGAACGAGTTCGCGGACCCACGGTCCTGGCGTAAACGGCGAAACGTTTTTTTGTTTTTTGTTTGACCAATATCCGTTACTTCTTGAAAAAACTCGTGACCATAAAAACGGAAACTTAAAAGCCGTATTCCAACATCGTAGTACACGCACGCGCAACATATTCGAACGTTCCGTGTCCCTTTTGCCAGAGAACGAAAACGGCTATAGGCGAAAAAAACCGAAAACGAAACCGGATCGAAAAGCATCAATTCCGTACACGTCTGGCGTCAATTGTATACCGGATCAAATATAACGCGTAGAAAATAAAGCGTCGTCGGAAAATTACCGAGATTTTCGATTTTCCGAACCACGATCAAGTATCGAATACCATTCGCGGACGATTTCATTTTCGCTTTGTCGCCGTTTTCCACCGAGTATGGTGAAAACCAATTCGCGCCCAAATTCCGTATACTGGCGTACGTGCGTTACACAGTACGACACAGTTAAATTTGGAGGATTTTTTCGGTTTTTTACACAACGTTTTATTTCGTACAATAATTACTATACAATATACAACGATATTCGACCACAGATAACACGAAATATATATTAAACTTAATGCACATTTCGAAAAAAAACCAAAACGTAAAATATTACGACTTTGATACACATCTATATTGGGGGAAAAAAAATTACAAATTTTAAGCAAATATATATATATACACGATTGAATTTTTACAAAGTTCTAAAATATTTAAAATTGAAAAATAGTTTTAACAAACAACGTAGTATTAAGGTTTTTTTTTTATAATACCGTTACAATATATATATATATATATCATAAATCGTACAATTAAAACAACTTACACATACGAATAGACAACGAATAAAATTAATAAATAATAATAATAGACTAATACAGTTTTTGTTATGAAGATTTTGTTGATCACAGCTTTCATACATACATACATAAATATATATATAGTCACAAGAAAAAAACTACGAATTATGGTAATTTGTTACATAAGGACTAGGACTTTTATTTTATAATTGCATCTCTCTTCCTTTTACATAGAAAATAAATTGTAAAAAAAGTTTTATATATATATATATATATAATCGCTATACAAGCAGTAACTACTTCAGTCGTTCAAAATTGATTTTTAAACATACATAAATATTACTAATTTTCCTATCATATCAATAAATTTGCACAAATATTTATCGAGCTGCCTTATATTCGAAAGTATACATGTTATGGGCAATTTGAATGATTAGTATGCATTGTCCAGGTAACGTAAATCGAATCAATAAATAAGAAATATACGTTATTTACTAGATGGATTCATTTTTAAACGGTTTAATTATGGATATTTTGTAAAATTACAATACGACATGCAAAAGGTCCCTCTGACAACAGTTTGGCGTATCGCAATTTTAAAAGTTTGATTATTTGTTCAAACTAACAAAGTTTACTTTTGTGGCATTTGAATGGCAGTCTACTTGTGCTTTTCTACATAAACAATATTGGACGCATGTACAGCGATAACAGACTCGTTTTCCAGTAACAAAAATGCTCGAATTGCCACTCATAATTAAAATCCGAAATTTCTAGCAGTTTGTCAACTTTCTTCGCTAATCAGTTCCAGTAAATTGACGCAGTTTCTCTATTACATTGCAGCCCCTCTTTCTATAAATAATATTATAAATTATTCTCGTCCGAACAAATAATTAAACCTTTCGTAAACATGTACATCACGTTATTACGTTGTTACAAAACAGTCATTAATAAATGAGCTTCGCTTAAAAATTAATCTATCTAGGAAGTTATGTATATTTTTTAAATTGGTTTGCATTTATTGGGCAATGTACACACACATTTTACCTGATCATTCACATTGCCCATAAAATAATTACACATACTCGCGTATATACTATTTATTGTTCACGATACGTTACTTAAACATCTATTACTTAAATATAAGAAAAATTAACTATTTAATGGGTTAGATAATTTCGTATTGTTACCTATGATTGGGCAAGTACTTTTGTTCCATTATACATACATATAAATATACATAGTGGCAAGATTCAGCAAAATATATTATCAACTCAACCACAGCTGCCAGTATATACGTATAAATCGCAATTTTGTTTTTCAATTATATATGCACAGTCTAAATTTTAAACTCGTTATAATCCAAAAAAGTTTTAATTTAAATTGCTATAAGTTTTTAAATGAACCAACTTTTACGCAATTAATTAGTGGAAGACAAAATAAAAAAAAAACAATACAAAATAACCAATTTGTGTAAGTTAAGTCAAGAGATTGGTATAATAACAATATATATTATTATTTATCCTATTCGACTTTATCCTTAATAGTGAAAATAATTTGTGCACATACTTGGTGTAGAGCTACCTAAAGAAATGTCTCTGATCAAATTTGTACTTAATACAACGAATGTTAAATAATGAAATTATGTGATTTTAAAAATTAGTCATCAACAATAAAAGAATTCAAAACAAAATGGGAAGACAAAGAAAACAACATTTTTGTAGCGTTTTAATTAAGTTAACATTTCAGCAGCTACATTTACAGCCTTCATATGTTTTATGTATTTTAGTCTTGTTTAAATAACAATTACAATTACTGTTAATTAAAAACTTAAAAAGTAAAACCATTTAATATCGCTGTACTGTCACAGACCTTAAGAAATAAATATTTGCAATATCAGCAGTCGATAAATCCAACAGAATTTCATTTCAACTTACATGTGTGCAACATAAACCAAATTTTTATGTACGTAAAATTGTAATGGTACTTAAACTGCAGACTATAATAAATATTTAAAAACATGTCAATTTTTTATAGAATACAGCTGTACAAGTAAAAATGATGAATATTAAATAAAAATGAATTAAACTTGGGAATAAAAAATGTTTCACCTTATTTTTAAGAAAATTATTGCAAATACTCGCATTTTGTCAATTCTTATTTTACTCTTCTTTCTTCGTAAACTTCGTAACTTAACATTTGTTACGTAGCATTTTTGTAAGAAAATAAAAATAAATCGTTACAAAGATATTTTCGAAAAACAACTATTTCCTGCCAATTTAAATATTTTGGCAAAGAAATAAATTAGAGAACATTATAGGATTAGTGATAATGCCTGTCAAACTACCTTACACAATTTAAATGTAATATTCCATCAACTTTGGATTTCGTCAGCAATTTTATTTTGTTTATTAAGAAAACATTGATCCTTAATAGGAACTGGTTTTGATCTAGCTGATTGTGTTTTCTAAAACAAAATAAATACATTTTCTTACTTTATTTTTTAAAATAATTAGTTTTTCCTAAATGGGAAACAAGTATAAAAAATATAACAAAAAAACATGGTAATTCGGACTAAATTTAAATACTTGGGCACAAAATTAATGAAAATTTAGAATTTATTATCAAGATAAAAAAAAAACAAACATAAAAATTGATATAACCAATGATTCTAT
Organism: Geopemphigus sp. TES_GeoC_2020; assembly: GCA_025469175.1. NCBI lineage: Eukaryota > Metazoa > Arthropoda > Insecta > Hemiptera > Aphididae > Geopemphigus > Geopemphigus sp. TES_GeoC_2020. The sequence goes on from JAIPRN010002244.1 coordinate 6,165, forward strand.
GTGGATCTAAAACTTGGTTGCTAAAAAAAAAATTGATAAGAATAATTGTTCAACATTAGAGATTATCAGGAAGGAAGACCATAGTAGGTTGTACATAAAAAAATACTTTTGATGCTAATATTGGTTTAAACCAATGTTTTAAACGTGGCAGAAAAAATACAGAACAAAGACGATTTTAAAAAGATGTAAAAATTTTACAAGGCAGATCAGATCTCAAACATAAAGAATAACAGAAACTATTGTACAATTTTTGTAATATTTCAATATTTTAAGTTATATAGTACTTTATATATAGTGAGGCGATATTTTAAGGAAAAAATGTTATTCAAAGTAAAAAATTAAATAAAATTATATATAAAGAAATTCTTTAGTATGCACAAAGCATATAAGAGAAAAAAGTCCAAAAAGTTTCTTACACTACCTACAAATATATCACAGATATAATAGTTATTCAAACTGAAGGAAAAACTTATTAAAACTCAATTAACGAATTTAAATAATAAAAAAAACTATAATTACAATGATAAATATTAAACTTACTCTCCTACTAAATGGAAAACAACCAGTCTTCTCAGGTTCTGGCATTAAATCTAAAACTAAATCGGGTGATCTTGTTTTATTCGGCCCAAATACATTAAGTTCTTTATAACAACCGGTTTCTATCATCTGAAATAAATAATGAAATTATTAGTACAAAATTATAATTTTTAATACTTTGAATTAATGCGCAGTATATTAATAAAGAAACCACTTACATTTGATAGCATTCAACAATTGTCGAGCAAAATTATAGTACTATATAATATTTAAATTTGCAGTTTACAATAGACATTTCAGTTATAAATTCATTAAATATTCACAATTTTTTTGTTAAAAAATATTGTATAAAATAAAATATGTAAATGTTAGTTTGATATTTTTTTTAATAAGATGTAATAATATTAATTGATATTTAACAATTATGCAAACAAAATTGTATTTTGTAGTGTACACTTAATACTGTATAACTTAAGTTTAATTTTTTACTTAAAATTTAAATACCAAAACATCATTTAGTTTAGATTGATATTTTTTAAAAAAAGTTAATTATGGATAAATTATTGGGTTTAAAAATTATTCACTACAAAAAATTAAGTTTTCAAATTCCAAAATAGATTAGTAAATGTAATCTACGACTCAAAACATTAATACATAAAATGAAATACAATTTTTCTATACTATAACTTGTATTCAGTTTTATTATTTGCTAGGTATGAGATCCTGGTACAATTCTAATATCATGTATCTTAATAAACATACTTCACTTTGCCACGGTATGGAAACTGAGCCGGTATTGAATTTTGTATAAAACGTATCATCTGTAGCATCTAAATTTACTCCTTTAACAGTAGAAAACTGTTCTATATCTAACACATCCTTGGCGTACACAGCATGAGGCTAAAATAAAAAATCAACTTGTTAATGACAGCTTCGTTAATGTCAGAATTTTTACAAGAGGTAAAACATACATCTGGAATAAATGGAGGATCTTCTACACCAGCTTCAAGTCGTTTCCAATTCATGGTTTTAAAAAATTCGTGTTGTTTCACTTCTCTCGCACCATTACGACCGCAATGACAACCAAGTCTTGATTTGGAAGACTTTTTTAATAACTATGAAATAAAATTTATAAAATCGATTAAACATCAAAAACTGCATGAAGAAATCCATTAACAATTTTTAGTTTCTGATTAATTACATAATAATTATCAAATGAAAATTTTAAAATTAATTTACTATTTATTATTAGTGGTCATACTTGTTTACACAGTAATTTAGCTTCTTCTGTAAATTTGAGCGAATATTTTTCTTGTTCTTCTTTTACTCTCCGATCAACTACTTCGCGTTTAACCTATTACAACAAATTAGTTGTAAAATGAGAATATTAATTATTGTATACATGTAAATATACAAAAATTATATTGAAAATATAACGAATAACAGTAGTTCAAACAACAATAGTTTAATAATATCGTTAGACCTAAACAAGTTAATGTTTTAAAACTATCTAAGACTCTAACCCCAATCTGTTAAATTTAAATTGTACAAAAACTTAGCAGTAACTCATCAAACAATTTTGTATTTAAAACATAGTTCTTGCAACTATTAATTTAAGTATTTCATTGGTTTTCGACCAAATATTAATTTCTCCAAGACATATCACTAAATTAAATTTAATGTGTACAATGGTGTTATATATCATAATAATTGCTTAACAAAACACAAAAATCATATAACATCAAACGTCTAGTCACATATGTGGACATTTAAATAAAATATAATGATAATGTGATGAACCTATTGTATTCGTGTCTACATTATTCACACATTAGTTCAAGTAATTTTATACTACCTAGGAAGTAAAAAAAAAAAATTGTAAAGTATTACAATAAAATATAGGACTCAAAAATGTGTGTACATTATTTTATAACGCTTAAATGTAATAGTTTAGAATATTTTTTTAACTACAATAAAGTCAGACATTTCATTAAAACAAAACTGAACTGATTTTGGTAATCTATCAATGAAATATCTTGAATAATAACTTTAATTCTTCAAATATTCAAAAATTGATTTTTTATAAAAATCACGATAGAATTTAAAAGCTTATTGTCAACATTTTTAATTATAAAATAGTAAATTGTTTAAAAACAAGTATAGATTTATTCTTACTTTTTCCTTACGAGCTCTAAATGGAGCTTGACCTTCGATCATCTCAAATACTAAACATCCAAAGCTAAACCAATCTGTACTATACGTGTATTTTTCATTATCAATTACTTCTGGTGCTGTAATAAAAATGGGTTGACAAACATTGTAATTGGGGAAAATAAACTAAACACAAACTTTCACTTTAATATATAACTAATAAACTTGTTTAAATTTACCCATGTAACCAACAGTGCCCACTCTTCCTCTAACTGATTCACCTTCAGGTATCTCCATTGCTAATCCAAGGTCAGATATGCGAACATGACCTGCATCATCCAAAAGTATATTTTCAGGTTTGCAATCCCTGTAAACTATTCCTTGAACATGCAGATGCTCTAATCCGCATAATACCTGAAGAATTAAACAATCGCTTGATAAATTATTATCATTTATGTAACAGGTAACTTATAATAATTGAAAAGTTTATTGATCAAAATCAAATTAAATAGTGGCTTAGACACATTTTGAAACAGTTTTATTCATACATTCAATGATTATACGCATAAAACGACAAAATTATATAAAGTATATTTTTATTTTTATTAATAATTTAATGAAAATGTTAAATTTTAGATTACATTAAAAATATTTTAATCTCCATTTTAATATATTAAAATTAATGAGAAAATGGATTTAATTTTAAAATATCAAAGAAATTTTAATTTATTTTTAAAATAAATAATAATGGCAAAATTACCTCAGCAGCGTAGAATCGAGCTCTTGAAATATCAAAACCAGGTTCTGAACCCATATTGTAAATATGAAACTTTAAATCTCCTCCGTTCATAATAGTCAATACCAAACACAATGCATCTTTTGTCTCATATGCATACGCTAAACTAACCTATAATCAAATAATAATAAATTAATATTTAAGAATTAGTGTTAATTTAAAATACACCAAACAAAAATGTTAGAAATAAATAAATATAACCGATAAACATACCACAAATTTAGAATTAATTTTTTGTAAGATTTGTTTTTCAATTAAAACCATTGCTTCACCTTTCCGTTTTTTAATACGTTTCTTTTCCAATTTTTTACAAGCATACATCTTACCAGTTGCTCGTACTTGACAGGCACAAACTTCTCCAAAACCACCTTTTCCCAATACTCTATACATGCGGAATGTTTTGTATGTTATGGGTTGCCTACAAATATATATACATCTATCATTTTTCATTAAGCTCGGGTTTGAGTTATAAAATAATTATATTTATTTATAATTACTAAATTCAAATACATACACACCTTTCTAACCATTTCCATTGTAAAAACCTATGAAAATACATTGAAGACTCAAACAAACTAAATGGACGACCAGCTAAGAACGATTTCACAGCAGTTGAGCAATCAGTAAATAACTCTCTGTGAGCAGAGTCTAACTGGTGCTGACATCTAACTATCATGTCCTCATTTAGTACATCCACCGCATTAATTGCCTAATAACAAAACAGACAATTATTAATCATATAACGTGATTAAAGATTACAATTTTTTAATACTTACATCTCTTCTTATATATCTATCATAAAGTATTTTTGCTAGTTCTAATCTATTTTCATCGGATTCAATTTCATATTTTTCCTGTTAATGGCGCATAGTTTTATAATACAGATATAAAAAAAATCCATTTGGTTTTGTTTAAACTTACAATAGAATCTAAAAATACATTATAACGATGAAACTCGTGGCATTCTTCTTCACAAAATTGAAGAAAAAGTAACCTGCCAATTGGTTGCTGATCTATTATATAACTATATTTCATGTCTAAAACAAATACAATTTTTTTTTAATTTTAAAGTTCATTTTCTAATAATTTATCTTGAAGCCTACCTATAAATGGTTTCAAATCAACACACTGAGATATATGTGGAAATTGCAAGATTTTTTTCCATTTTTTACTTTTTCCTTTATTGCTATCTGTACCACCTGAAAATAAAAATTAACAATGATTACAAACAGTACATTAAAATTGCATAACATAAACACTTATTATTTGTAAAATGTAAATAATAAAAATATTTTGTTTAGAAAATTATACAATAGCGGATATTGGTTAATACATCATGATTGGATATCAATAGTATTCAATATAGATAAAATACTAATTTTCTATTAATAACTCAAAACATATCGTTTTTTTTTTTTAAATTTACACATTCATTATTAACGAAGATTCAATTTTTTATTTTAGAGTGCGTTTCACAATTTATAACTATTGAAATTTACACAGATGGTAACCTAGATAATAGACAATGAATGGAATTTAGAAATTATTGTTGTTTGAAACAAACAAATAATAATACCGAAGATACTAGTTTCATATTCTTTCATGTATTGCACAAATAAGTGTATTATTGTTATAGTTGTATACATCAGATTAAATTACCTCGCATCTATTTAATTACAATAAAAATAAAAACTATAGACGAAATTCAATTTAAAAATTATTATTAACTGTAAAAAAAATAAAAAAGATCGTTACAATACACATAGTAAGTACTAAAAAATATATTTTCAAATTAGATTATTTTTTTACAATAGGTACATCTACAATGAGGGTAAATTAGACCTATTTTTTTTTCATTCGAATGAGGGTTGGTCGGTTTTTAAATTTTCTTTGAGAAATAAATTATTAAGAATTAAATTACTATAGGTATATTTATTTCAAAATATAAAATATTTTTGTTCATTCAAAATTTAAAATAAAAACAAGAAAATACTTACATCTGCTCCTATCAAAATTATTTAAACTATATAGATCAAAAATAAAAAATAATATTTAGTTTGAGAAATTAAAAGAAATAAATGTTAGAAACTTAAAATAATCATAGTTACTAACACACTATAGAATACAAATTCCATAATTTTATTTGGAACAAATGTACAAGATTTTGTAATCATACGATGATATTCATTATTGTATATTTCTTTTCACCTACTCAATTAAGTCACTACTTTATAGGTTCATTATGAATTGTATATTGCTTTTGTATTTTTAATGTAAAAAAGAGCATCGCCTGTCAAATAAAAAAAATACATTGTTTAACATATTAAAAAATGTTCACTTAAATTTTGATGACAAACATAATCCGTAATTAATATGACTTAAACATTTATTTTACGAAAAATCACATTGAATAAATTTTTTATTCTTAGTTTATCAACATCATTTTTATTATTCATGCTAAGAAATTAATGGTACATAAACTCAAAAAAAAATTTGCAAATGTTACAACAAAGAACACAACACTGAAGATAAATGTTCAATAAGAGGTATTTGCAATAGTTTTTATGACTAAATAATAATTTATTACCAATTAAAATGTCATTCTGTGTTTAAATAATAGTTTCCTATGAATATTCAGAAAACTATAAAAACAAAAGTTATTTATTTATTTAAAATAAGACTTACATAATATACTTGTTCTTATCAATGACATATTTAGGACATTTTATAAAAAATGATACATTTGTTATATTATAAAAGGCAAATTAAATGGTGACTATTTTTACTAAAATTAACTATTTGTCAAATATACACAGATTTTTTTTAAAGTACATGTTAAAGTTACTTTGCGTAACTAGAAAAACTATTTGCTTATATATATATACATCAATTTTAATTTGTTGAAATTGTTTGCTGATCATGGCATTGGATCGTAGTTCTAACTAGGCTTTTTTTGTTCAATTTAAAAATTTTAAACTTTATAAATATACTGTAAATTAAAGTAAAGATAAAAAGTAATAAATATTATAGTTAATTTAATAAAAGAAAATAAATGAACTGTGAATATTAACATGGACCAATATTTAATAAATATGCGTGGACGTAAGTACTGTAATTAATGGTTACAACTATCCATAGATGTATACATTAATTGATCAATTAATATATTGATTCACCAATATCTACAATGTATTTATATTTTCCATTATTTTTTGTTCGTCGATAGTTAACTTGGGTAAGTATTATTTTTAATTCTTTTTTGTCTTATTGTAAAAATGTATTTAAAGGGGCAAAAGGAAATAGAAAAGTAATTGAGCAAAATTATTAAAATAAGCTCCGCAGTGTACAGTTATATAGTAAACCTATATACTGTTTATATTATATTGTATTAAGTACTTTTATACATTTTGGTATAAAAAGACCAATTTCATCCATACGTCAATTATTACCATCGAAATAAAAGTTATTGGATAATTACAAATTTTTAATAAAAATGAAACAATTTTATAACACACATTAGAACCAATTATAGAGGGTAGATTATAAATGGTCTTCAAAACCTTCTATACATATATGCCATGTTCTGAAATTATTAAATAACTACTACATTCGTTCCCATAAACAAATAATAGAATGAATATCATGATGAGATTCTAAGAAAATTACAGAAGTTTTATGAGTCAAACCACAATTTGAAATGCACCATACTTAACAAAACTCTAAAAGCACTTCAAATAGGTAGCGTGCTCTGTAATGTGTTTACAAAAATGAAAAAGCCAACTAATTAAATAATATAACTTATGATGGTTTAATTAATATCCCTTGAATATGTGTATTATTATACTCTATAACTTTATATTAAATTAAATTGTTTAAAAACTAACTTTTACTGAGAGTATTCAACGAGAAAAGCATTAACTTAATAGCTATACATATTGATATATATATATACCTATAGGTTAAAAACAAATAATGAAACTAAATAAATTATAAGAACCAAAAATACACGGAGATAATTTGGTAAATATTAATACAAAAAGAAAATTATTTAATATATTTTTTCGTCACTAATTAAATAACGAAATGTATATAAATTCAATTACATAACATTTCGTAAATATCTTCACAAAAATATTTAATTGTTTTATCAAAATATCTTATTCATATTTCACTACGCATTTTCCTGACTTACAAAATATTTGTTTATATGGTACACTATTTTTTTCTTTGTAATTAAAAAATTATATCCTATCGGTGTAGGAATAATTTACAACAAAACATAGCTAATATATATAGAATTTGAATAAAGAACAATCACAGAACCTTTAACTACTTTGCAAAAACAATAAATGAATAAATAATTTATATTAAAATTTCATAAAGTTTAATTATCGAATACATTTATATTACAAAAATATTATGGAACACATACATTCGTTGGAACAACTAGAATTTAATCTGAAGCAAGTCGAAATTAATTTACAATTATCAATGACAACAAATCGTATTCGAAACTTGGACTTTTATAATTCAATTAACAAATTAATAATACATAATATTTGGACGGTATTAAATTAAAGTAAAACCAAATATATATTTGATTAGAAAAATATAATAAAAGAACTCGCGAATTATAGACCACTATTTTTGATAACTATACATAGACGTATTACTTCGTCGATGGTTTTACGAATATTTTTCCTAGTTGCTTATCAATTAATGTTTTAAGAAATGTTGAAAAACGGTGGGAGGGTGTAAAAAAATATGTGATAGAGTCTAAGAATAAGATCCAGGAACAACGGAAATAAGCAATAAAAATTGTATTTTGTTTGAACCTACGTACAAGAACTCACAATAAGATGGTAGACATATTTTAACAGTATTTTATTTTAAGACATCCAACACCGCCACATGTTATGTTTTAAATAATTGAACGTCGAGTTTAAAACATAAACGTCTAAGCCTTGAAGATAAAACACGTAAATGTATATATTAAATTTTTTAGGTACCAATCCTACATTCTAGACAATGTTTGACTACCTAATTGGAAATAAATTATTTAAACGAACCACAGGTTCTAAGCAATATAACATAACTATCTATTGCTAAGCGTAATAAAATTTGTGGTTTCATGGGTGTGTGTGTATAGTTTGAAAAATATTACAACATCCAATTTATGTACGGTTGAATCTTAATAAGTAACATCCTTTCAAACGGTACGAGCAAACAAAAATAAAGGCATTTTCGTTTTAGCGAAACAAAATACGCAATTGAAAAGGTTTGAAACAGTTTGAAAACCAATACTGGAGACGACCGGTTGAAATTCGGAACGTACCGAACAACAATACGAACGAATTAGAGGTGTCGAAATGGAACGAACGATAAAGGGCAGTTTTCGAAACGAGTGTACGAACGACAGTGTTACGCGGTCTGTTATCAAAACGACAAAACGTCGAGTAACACGAGAGGGTACATATAACATATTAACGCGTCTATGTGTGTATATATATATGGGTCAAAGTGGTGTGGTGTACGGGTCGTGAGGAAGGAAGGGGGCGATGGACGCGACGGAAGATGACAAAACGAAAAGTGAAAAGAACGATAAAGTTACGCGTACCTGGTCAGGTCCGAGGAGACACGTCGTTTACCGACACGTCTTACCTCAAGAATTGTGTAACGTCCGTTGCGTTCCGCTTACCTTCTCTTGCTTTGAGGTACACGGTATTGGCCACGATGTTTTCTAATTCCATCAGTTCCAGTTTGGCTGATTTCCGGATGCCCGGGCCGACGACCAGCACTTCCCATCAATGACACCGTTGACCGTTTTCCGACGTGCTCGCGGTATCGCGTGCGCCCGTGTGGTGATACGCGTGTGTTGTATGTGGTGTGTATAGTGTGTGTGTGTGTGTGGTGTGTGTGGTGTGTGTGTTTGTGCGACCGTGTATGAGCGCGCTAGTGCGCGCGTGCTCTCGCACCCCCCACCATCATTTGGACAAAAAGAAAAACAAAAGTTGGTCTCGAATACCCGTTTTTAATTTTTATTTTGGTAGATCTCGTTCGGCGACGCGCGACGTTGGCCGGGCGCGACCGACCCGCCGGTTCCCAAATACGTTTTTGATACGCGTGCGCGCCCGACTCGGGGAACGTACCGTAGGGAAAAACGCGGACGGTACGTGCGACGGCGAGCGCGGTAACGAAAAAACGGTAACCGCCGGATTGATAACGCGAAAATTAACAAGGCGCTTCGATCGCGCCCCGCTAGCACGGTGCGCGCACAATACTCCACCACTCCGCACGCGCGCGACGCGAACGACAGACTACCACCGCCGAACGGGCACGCGTTGACGACGACGCTACAGTGTCTGTTCTCTCCGTACGTACGCCACCGCCATCGACGACACTACTACCGCTGCCGCTGCCGCTGCTGCTGCTGCCGTCGTTGCTGCTGCTGCTCGTGAGGCGGCAGGCGGGTTTACTGGCCGGTCGTCCGGTGGTACTCGACACGGTGCTGGTGCCGCCGTCGAGTGTACCGAACGCGCGTGCGCGCTACGTCGCCCACCCGTCGGTCGGTCGTTCGGCGGCGGCGGCGGTCCCATTATGGCCGTAGGCATACAACGTCGAACTGCCGTTTCGCGGCGGTCTCGACCGTTCCCCGCCGCGCGTCCTTTGGCGCACGCGTACCCCGACCCGGCGTACTGGCGCGGAACGACGTACGTCGGACGGCTCTTCCGTAGAAACCGTCGCGAGTAACCTCGCGGCCGCCTATTTTCCTTCGGGCCGTTCGCGCCCGATTGTTTTCTCCTCCGGCTCGTCGCCGAGCCCGGTACGAGACTATATTATTCCCGGAAGGATCGAACTCTTTCGACTCGATCGCGCGCGCTCGTCCCCCGACAATTTGTGTTCGCGTAATCGACGACCATCCTGCTTCCCCCCCCCCGGCGTTTCGGCCGGCCGACAAAAATAGCGACCACCCGCCAAATGATCCTTTTATTCGCGGGTCGTACATTCCTACCGTCATACACACCGTCGTAAATACGATCCCGCGGCCAGAGAACCCTCGCGCCCGCGGGTCGATCCAAGGCCGTTTCTCGTTTGTCGCGAACAAAGTTTCGGGGACGACTCCCCCTGTCCCCGTCCGGACGAATCGTGCGTCTTCTCCGAGTTTCCGAACCGCGTTTCGTAAAAATACTTCTCTTCCATTCCCGGTTGTTTGACGTGTGTGGGAGGGAATAAGTTACGTATTGTTTTTACGCGCTCTCCGCTGATTCCGACATACGTCCGTCGGCCAAACACGAACCGATTGTAAACATTCACGTAAATTCGATAACGCGATGTTTACGTTCATTCCAAACCATTCGGTTTTTAAACATTTCTTCACCGCTTGTTTCGAAAATCTTCGCGACATCGAAAACGTTCATATTAATTCGTACGATATCGCGCGACAATTTTCTATTGTTTTTTAAGGCACCCCGGCTATTTCCTTTGTAGGCGTCATCGTGTATCGGATATTTTTCGTTTCGTAGATGTAAACGTTCATCTGCGCGGCTGAATTCTATTAATAGAATCGATTCATCCGTATTTTGGGCATTCGGACGGGTGAACTTCGCGAATTGCGACAGTCGCGAACGGTATTCCGAATTGCGTAAATTTCGGCGCAATAATTGGTTTTCGCTGTTTCAGCTCATAACGCAAACGTATAAAGCGAATTCTTTCCCGAATGAATATTCAATAGACGAGGACTGAACGGAATCGCGCGAAAATAAAACGAACAAAACGAGTCGTTTAGAATTTCGTAATTTAGTCTCGAACCGAAATAAATTTTTAAAGGTTTTCGAAATCAAATCGCAAATTCGATTGATAATTAAAAAAAAAAAAAATGGTACGTCTTAAAACTACATTACGTCTTTTTGTAAATAAAAATGAAAATATAATTGTCTCGTATAATAAAAACGAAGATTTTTCTATTTAATATAAATTGTATTTGTTCAGTTTGTTTTTTTTTTAAGTAATCCATTCGCCCTATTCGAAGAAAACGATTACCGGTAAATTATTTTATTCTCGATTGTCGCTAAGGCGGAGAAACTTGCGCGCGTATTTGTAGTACGCATTCGCCGAAAATTTCCAGACTAAGAAGCAACGAACTTTTTTGATATCGAGATATTTTGTAGCATATTTCATCGTTATTTTGTTTATACGTTTCGTAAATTTCCACAAACTGTAATTTACAATTTTATAAACATTCTCTCCGTCGGCGTGTTTCGTTATATTGAGTAACACAAACGACTGAAATAACAATAAAACTAACCGATTGTTCTCGTACGAAAAAGACTCTTTATTTCAAGCAGCGACGTAATTAAGGCACCGTGGACCTCGTGTCGCGGAGAAAGAAACCGAAAGTACCGAATATTATCAAACGCAATCCGATCGTGCCGTCAAATATATAATTACTTCTCGTATTTTGATTTACGATAAAGTTAAAAATAAGAACACTATTTCCAGCGGCGCAGATGCGCGCGTGGATAACGCTATAAACAAATTTAAATTTATTTTTTGACATTAAGAATAAAAATGTTTAACGGCATCAAAGTACAAGTTTCAACCGAAAGCAGATAACACTGCGACTGCGACTGCAAACCTTTTTCAAAACGAATAAAATATAAGACGAGAGTTCATCGACAAACGACATATTTGGCAAAACGTTTTTAAGTGCCCAATTTTTTTCACGAAGTCCTCGATTGTTACGTTGCCCCGATGCTTTTAAAAAGTAAAAGTACGCACAGCCGCGTACGTATGTATAGTTATTATTATATCGACGGCGCGAAAACAATAAGTTACTAAAAAGAAAGCGCTCGTAATTAATTTTAAAATCGACGAAAAAGAATTCTAAGCGGGCAATTGTTGGGTATTTAAGTAGAACGATACTATTCGCTCGTTATTATCCAAATAACAAATTCGACTGTTCGAAGGTTATAGATGAATCGTATTAACCTTATTATTAATACGGTACGTTTGATTTCAACGATTTCGCTATCGTATAAAATGTAAACCAGGTAATAAAACGTTTTATCCGATTACTTCGGCAAAAAACAATGTATCTATTCATCGGCCTTACGTCTTTGTATGGATTATAGAACTCGGGCGGTACATACTACAGCCCGGCGGATGGGCTACATAAATCAACGTATATTAATATAATTATGTATTACTTTTTATTGGATACATTTATTAAAAGTGACCCGTTCGCGTTGAAATAAATAATAAAAATAATCGACGGCGAAAACGATTAAAAGATCAATCGCCGTTATTTCTGATCGACCATAATAATTAATATCGTTGAACTATTATGGTATTATAATATTACGCAAACTTAAATTTCGGATAATTAGGAACAAACCTTTTAAACAACCGTTTGAATAAACAGTGTGATATATTATCCGCTACCTAACAACATTATATAGTAGTACAAGGGGACGTCTATAGATGTATAATAAACACGCGAAACCTATCCAATTTCGTCCGCTGATCGCGTATATAGAATATAATAAATAACATGCATAATCCTATACGCGACTAAACGGTATCCGACGGTCGTTTTGTTTTTTCGCGTATTTTTTCCGGCGCCGTCGAAAAACCGTTTTTACCGTTTAACGGCGCGTCGGCGACTAACGGATTTCGGGTGTAATAGATACCATTCGTTCCGCGTTCCTCCCACCCGGCACGATGTACCTAATGGGTACTGGTTTCGAGTGTTCTCCGCGGGTCTCCAGAAATTTGGGTCGGACTTTCGCTAGTCGAATTATTGATTTTTACCGCGCGAAATTACGCGTGAAGCCACCTCGACTTATTATGTAACGTTCGGTCAAATAAACACGTTTTTTATCGGAGGGAACAGGAATACCGTGGTTTTTAATGTTGGCGCATTATTATTAACGAAAAACAAATTACGTTAAATCGAATAATACCGTAAACGAAATTATCGGTATAACGTTCTAAAATCGCGTGTAACTCTAAAACTAAAATTGTGTGACCGGTGCGAAAGTTCGTAATTCGTATCTTAAATCGATTGTCAAAAAAACTATGACAATTTTCATACGCATCTCGCGAGCTTTTCGAAAACATAATGTTTAATATTTTTATAATACGTTTTCAACGTAACGAATTTCGCTGAAGTTCGACATTAATTGTTCAAAATGTGCGCAACAATACATTACGTATTATGAATAGAACTTAATTTACTATTATTGAACAAAAACCAATTCCGGTGAAACTAATAATACCGAGAAACGGTAATACTGAACCTATATGGGTGTTAAGTAAATGCTCACCAGACACAATGGTGTCAAATTTATACGTTTTATCGCCATTTTTCTAGGAAGAAAAACGAATTATTTCTTTCAGTCAACCTATTACGAAAATTTCACGATATAAATTCAGTGTATGAATATATGTATTTTTTTTTTTTTTGAAAATAAATCAAATATACCCGTAATACGACGTACGGAATTTGAAGAACGCGTTTTATTTCGTTATTTTTTTGGTTTTAAAGTAACGCCGTTCTTCCATATATTTCAATAGCATTAGGTATGCAATAAGCTTATTTCATTAACTATTTGCTACATAAAACACGAATATTCGGTAGAGTGAAAATGGTTTAGAGACGGCGAAATATTTGCTATCCCGTGACTATAAAAAGGATTTATTTTTTGTCCCGGTTTAGTAAATTTGAATTCACAGGTATAACTATATATATATATGTACATCAACTGTAGCAGAGTTAACGCGTATATTGTAATATGTGTATATATATATACGGGTCGTTGCGCCCGCGTTTGGTTGAACCGCGTTTACGTGACATCGACGTGAAACTTACGTGGTGGAGATCCGAGTGGCGGCTTTTTTCTCTTTCTTCAAACACGTTGGAAATGAAACGCGATAAGAGCATCGGGCTGTGCGATTTTATTTCCAAAAACGTACCGCGCGAATATTGTGTACATACGTGCGGTATACCGTCCTAGAAGAAAATAATAATGCCAAAAGTCCGGCTGTTTATGTTTCGATACGGTACGTACATCGCCGTATGTCTAATAGACAACTACGCGAGTCATTCTGTTACAACGATTGTGTCCTCGAGGCAACTGCCGAAACTAATTGACCGACTTTGAACGACAGTCGTGGACCGGCCAGAACCCGTTGGAATATTATAAGGCCGTCTAACGTTTTACTTATCTCGTATCGTCGTCAAATGAAAAAAAAAACCTAAAAATAGCGGTTCTGTGGTTAGTAGAAATATGGAATAATGTCAATTTAAATTAAACGTAAATTGTTTAAAATTTTCAAAAACACGTACAGGGTATAAAGACAATGAAAAAATATGAAAAAGTATTATATAAATAATTTTGAGGGGTCTCGTGACAATGGACCAATATATATATATATTTATTTATTTATTATCAGGCCATTTGGACATATTTTCAGTTTTTCTACACATTAGTCGATAAAATATTTTTTTCGGACTTTGTTTTCGACAATGTACACGTTTTTAGTGAAATCACGATCGTCATTTCCCCGAATGATTAGTTAACGACTTTATAATTATTAACGTAACATAGATTTTCTTGTTATCCTAAATAAAAAACATCGATACGAATGAATGTTTGAAATCGTATTTTCCGCTGAAATGTGACGACTACCAATATACCAAATATGAACCATCAAAATTGACGATACAAACAACGAATTATCGATCGCTTCTCCGTGTATACAGGTGTTAGTATTTTTTTTTAAGTGATCGCACAATATAATTAAACGTTAGAATTAAAATTGTTTTATCGGTTAAATTAAACACGATTAGATGACCTAATGGCTCCGTCGAGATTTGGAATGTCTATTAGGGATCTCCAAAAGCTTACATCCGGCATTGGATATGTTTTTATATATTAAGATTATTTGTAAGGACGTGGAACGATTTTAATTATATAGAAAACGTATACATAAACAACAGATATACCGTGTTTTGTATACATAAGTTGCTGTAGAAAATCCATTTTTTCTGGAGGAACGTTTAAAAGCGAATTTGGGGCGTGCCATAGCTATGCGGTATATGTAAGTGTTAATTTATTGATATTAAACCCGTCAAAAAATGATTATGCGACGCGAACGGACCGACAGTAGGTAACGAATTCCTCGTGACTTAATGTTTATATATATACGTATACGTACGTAGGGTGGATCGATTGTGAATAAACTAACTATTTTAGATCTACGAACGCGATATAAAAAAGGATTTATTGCTAAACGCGTTTATGTGGCCGTTATGTTATTATATATATATATATATATATGTACATAAGTTAACGTATTGTCGTCGTAGACGATCATCGTTGAAAAAAATCACAAAAATCCAATCGAAAATTTCTTTTGGTTGTGTATAGCACACCCACTAGCGTCGGATGTAACGCACTCAAGTAGTCAAATGTAAATATATATATATATATATATATATAATGGTACCCTGTCCCCGGAGATAACTTTTTTTACATACAAACGCACTTACGAGTGTATATATCAACATTGATACTGCTGCAGTTATATATATATATTTATTTATTTATATGAATCTAGTGCCAAAAATAAAATCCCGTCTATTGTTTGCTATTTAAATATCTATATAGCGTATCATATATATATAAGTACTGGGAGATCAAACCTTCACTCGGTTTACTTTAAAATGCAAATAGTCAAATAAAATTTAAAACGTTTAAGAGGCTTGCAAAATTGAACTTCTTAAAGACGATCGAAGATCCGAAGGTTAAATTTAATTTATTTTACGCTATTACGATAAATATGTTTGATACATTTCTACAGAATGATTCGCGTGAGTTAGTTACAGTGAGTAATGCATTCCTATATATATATATATATATATGAAGATTGTTTAATGTTAACGGTTCACAGTGTAGAAAACAATCTACAAATGAAACGGTCATAGACACATAAATGAACTATTTATAAAAACCAAGGGACATTTTTTTAAATAAATAACATTACGTGTTTTTCGCATAAGTTTCAAGATGTTTTGATGCGATAATTTTTAAACATATATTCGCGGGCTACTTTCACTGCACCAAAATCTGAACCATAATAATAACATATACTAAACCATCTATCATATACGTAACACAAAAAAACAATTCTACACCTACATAAATAATTCGTTTCAGCCGATCGAAATTCCATTATACACACATGTCGGCAAACACAATATATATATACGAGTACACACATTAATATACGCGTCTATATGTTCTTGCTCTCGCGATATTCGATTATAAATATAATGCGACGAGTATTTTTGCCCCCACTCTCACTTAACCACACGCGCGAGAAAAATAAAACGATAGTCGAATAATGGATTTCTAAACGATCGAAATCGTTTTAGACCAAAACGATGAAACAGATGCCCAACGCAAAATTTCCGCGTTTTCACTTCGACGAAGTGTCAAGCTGATGAACTAAATACGATTTATCTGAATTTCTACTGCTAAGTAAACATTTTCTTTAAAATAAACCTTTTCGTACGTTTATTATTGTAACCGTGAGTATATATATGTATAGATAACAATGATAATCTATCTCCGGGACAATTATTAATAAAACAATATTCCGTTTTACTAAAGTTTTATCTGAATTCGGCGTAGATCAGTGTATAGTGTACCTGTATAATACATATGACATACTTTTTTCTTTGGTTACGTATTTTGAGCGTTAGTTTTACAAATGGCAAGAGGGCGTGAACAAATTAAAAATTATTAAAACAATCTCCGTTCTACACACACATATATACATAGCAAATATCTATCACTATTAAAATAAAATGAACATAAATTATAAAACACTATTATAACGACTTATAGCGTAATCAGTCTGCATCAAAGTTTAATTATATATATACTTATACTATTATAAGGCTTCTTCGTCTTCCAATCTCAACTATATGGGGTCGGCCACCCAAATCCTTCACCTGTATAAGACTCGATCTCCCACCACTTTTTCACCTACACTAGCTATGCTCATATCACTTTGTATACATACACATATCCGCTTTACTGTCTGTCCACATACTTTTCGGTTTTCTTTTCACATGTATTTCCTCTACTATACCGCCTACGTTTATAATATTAATACGAAGTTTAAATGACGAGCTAGTTTTTTTTTTTTAGACGTTATGTTCGCGATTTAATTCCAAATCTAAAACGTATTTGTCCAAGCAATTAAAAACCCATCTAATTCACTCGTGGTACGGCGATAATATTCAATTAAAGAAATTTAAACGACGATTCGAGACGTTATTGCCAATTCGAGCCGAAAAATATTTATCGCCTATAAAAAGGCGTATACGTATGCTGTTCAACTCGATCACCTAATTATTATGCGTGTATTTCCGATTGAAAATAAATATATTTCGGCGGTATTTAATAATATTATTAATAAATAATAATAAATGTCGGTGTACGCGCAATTCACGGCCAAACGTTAATGTTATGTAAAAATATTGCTGTAAAAAAAGTCGAAAAAAAGTAAAAAAAATCGCGTTTTAACGAAATTTTAACGCGATTTGTTCATTTACGCCCGAAGCATTAACCCAATCCCCGACCTTCTAACCAAAATGTATATTTATCGAATTTCCCATTGTCCACCTATAATGTGTGTGTACGTCCTGCGTGTGCACGTGATATGTTTGAATAAACTATGCGCGCGGTATAATTGTATCGATTATTAATTTTTTATCGCTCAACATTCGTATTTCCACGTTTCGCGGATTATACATTTATATTACGATCTGTAAAATGTATAAAAATAAATGTATAACACCATATATATATATATACACATGCCGTCTACGTTTTGTTTTCAATTTACATTATATAACATAGTGTCGTTGTTCGTCGACATTTTGCGTCATTATTCAACGTGAATAGAAATACCGGAGGACTGTGGAAAAAATGAAGATGACGGGAGAAACGTGTACGCAGTCAAACGTTATATGACCCCGCCGGTGCCTATTTGTTATGCAAAATAAACCTAAACATTGCGCAACGATCAAATATACACGCGCTGTATACCTGACTCGTACGTAAGGGAGAAAACCCGATAAATTTATAGTACACGGTTTTTACTCGCGTTCAGGAAAATCGAATCGCCTTAAAGCGGAACCTATCGAAGTGAAAAAATTGCGAAAACAACCGGCGTTTGTATATTTGAATTCGCGTTATAATACGCGAAGGCGTATCCATATTACTTATTACATTTTAGATTATAGATACGTTTTTTTAGAATTTCATTACAGATACGTTTAATACGTAACGCGTTTTTCTTACCGAAGAAATGTTCGCGCGGGTGATTCTATTTTGAACGGAAAGAAATAATAATAATAATAATATTCGATCGAACGAAATTGCGCCCGAAGGCGATCAAAATAATAATATTAAATACCGATAAATTGTACCGTAATAGTCCTTTTGTTTTTCCAGCGAGACAATTTGACGATTCCGTTTCCAATTTTGTTCCTGCGCAAACGTTCTTGTATATATAACACGCGCGAAATAATAATAATAATAGTAATAAATAATTTCGGAAAAATACGACGCAAACGATTGCGTACCTCAACTATTTTATCTATCGTGAAATCTTTGATCGTTCGTTACGGGGGTTACTGTTTGGAATGACTCTTGGGGTTTGGACGGAAAGTATCCAAAACACGGTTTACCGACGTTCGTAACGTGTAATTAGTGTTCTCCCGGCGAGCACGGGCGTTCGGCAGCGGACGGAATAAATTATGGCGGGATATTACGAGGCGCGTTTGGAAACGTACGCTGTTGTGTCGCGTATAAAATTACTCGCGATAAGTACGTACGCATATTCCGACGAAACGCGTCGGGCGGGGGAGAACGCAAAACCATTCCGTAACGCCCCGTAATGAGATCAACAATAGGCGGGTGGGCTGTTGTGCCGCCGATTCCGCCGGAAATCAAAATTAAAACCAACTGCCGGGCGGGGTCAAGCGAAAACGTCGGTTTGGCGATTTACGATCGGACCTGGGCCGTGTAGACACGATTAAAAATATACGTACCTTTAGCCGCGGCGGCATGAACCGAGTATATTTCGATTAATTATAATCGCGCCAACACGCGTGTATACACACATACGACCAAATGACCCTCAATATTATGATGACAACACCGCGCGTTACACAGGCATCGCAATTAATACGTACGTATACGGCTAGACGGGAATTCCGTTGTAATTTAATTAATGTATAAGTACACGATATTGTGTAAATCAGGAAAGACATGCTAGGTCAGAGGCCTAAAATCGTCAATATTTAATACTTATCGTTAAAACGTCGACGACAGTTTTAAGTCGAATTTACGTACGATCCCCGAACACGATATAACTACGTAATACGTACGTATATGTAGCAGCTCGTTATCGCGAGATCCGAGTTGATTATTGAAACAAACACAAAACGCGGGATTTTCTATATGAACTAAATATATATATAGACGGTCGTCGTAAAAAGAAAAATCCGAGACTTTTTCATTGGCGAATTTGTCGTTTTTATTTCGGAATAAATATATATCGAGACCGTTTCGTATTAATCTCACTTAACCGATCCAACGATAATAACGGCAACGACGATGCGTACACGGTGATTAATTCGCACGATTTTAGGACCGTACGTACTAATTCGTCGTCGCCCAATACGTTTAATAGGAAAATACACGACTTTAAGGGATTAGTCAGAGTATAGGCGTATTTATTTATTTCGTTTCCGCCGTACGGTTTATAATTACGGAGGATAATTTATTAACTTCCTCTCTCCTCGAACGCTATTGTAATTGTTTATTTTCGCGTTAATATTGGTCTCTAACGTGAATATTCGCCTAAGACTTAGCTTAAACGAAACATTTGGCCATATAAACCAGTTAGCTGATAATCGAAACGGCACGGTATTAAAACAATTTAAACGGAAATATACGCGTTTATTACACAATAAAATTGTGTAAGACTTAAAATGTCTAACGTGAACGAATTGTTAAATGCACTATTACAAACTACGACTTTAATAGTGCCCGTTAGTGTATTGAAAAACGACTCGAAAATGGCGAAAAGGAACTTCCGATAAGTTTGTCGACCCGGGCAAATTTTGATATTTTTTAAGAGTTCGAAACACGTATTCAGATATGCGAACGATATTTGTCAAATTTGTAAATTATAACGAACTATATCGGCGTCGTTCAGAATCGTTTAAAATCCAAACACACCGAGTGATTACGTCGAAAATTTGTACAAAGAAAAATAGCGATAAAACGCATACAAAATACTTCAGAAACAACGCGACTTACACGTTTACACAACACTTTTCTACGCGTAAACTCGACTAAACATTCGGTTTCGATTTTCGACCTTTATGAATACTCCGGACGACTACACCACTTCTGGTTCCGTTTTTCGACGCGCGATCGACGTCGACTACGACGGACGAACGAAAGCTATACCTGTACGCCGTTTTTTGCGAAACGTATAACGGAAAAGGCGAAATATCGCGTCCCCCGTAGTCACACTACATATTTGTAGCTTTGCCGTGACGTATAAACCGGAAACACGAAGTCACCATCGCCTCGAGAACGACACTCGGATATTCGGGGCAGAGAATTTAACGCCTTAAAAATCACGAAGATGCTCTTTAAACGAAAAACGGTTATACGCTCTAATATTTCGTTTTAAAATAAAATACTTTTAAAATAGGTATTCGTAAAAAAACGTCCGTCGAAGACGTAATCTATAAAAAATTTAGTATCTAATAAAAAAGTACGCTTTTTATATACGACAAATATTCCCTTAATCCGAAAAGCGACGTGTGGCGCTACGTGACAGGTAACGTTATATTACGATACGACAATTTGCGAGTTTTACGAGAATTTTTCGTCGAAAGTATTTTGGTGTTCGATTTTGAAAAAATAGTGTCGAAACGCCCGAAATCCTGAAAGCAAAAAACGCAAAATAAAATTACACATGCACGATCGTAGGAAGACGCGAAACACATTTTGGTATAAATCATAGGTATGTTTGGTCGAAAAAAAAACGCGAAAACGTACAAATATCTACCTCGATTATATTCATACGTTGTTTTCGAGGGTTTTTTATTTATCGTCACACCGATAAGAGAAGAGAGAAAACTATACGGGCGTACGATTCTGGCGGGGCGACGGCGAGTGAATTTCGGTCACCAGGCGTTTTCGTCCGATAAGTGCCGACGATAAATTTCGCCATTTTCGAATTTATTCTTGTCGCGCCGA
Source organism: Geopemphigus sp. TES_GeoC_2020 (assembly GCA_025469175.1). Classification (NCBI taxonomy): domain Eukaryota; kingdom Metazoa; phylum Arthropoda; class Insecta; order Hemiptera; family Aphididae; genus Geopemphigus; species Geopemphigus sp. TES_GeoC_2020. The sequence continues at coordinate 28,008 of JAIPRN010002244.1, forward strand.
ATCGCGCGGTATTTATTTCCCCTCGGCGTCGAATATACGCGCGATCTCCACGGCGGTCCAAAAGAAAAACGCGTGTCGCCTCGGTACACTTTTCGTGTACACCTATACATATATACCTTTCATCAGATAACAGGCGGAGTATGGCTGAGACGTTATCGATAAAACGTCACTTGGACACGCGCGTTTGTGCGCCGGAAACGTCCCGAATTACGTAACGCGCGATTTTAATACGAAACTCACGTCGTTGCGCGCGTACGACAATAGGCGCCCGTAAATTTTAAATTTTGAACAAGCGTCCGTAAACGCCCCATACGTTCGACGTTATCTATGAATACCGTCCGTCGAATCGTCCGCCGGATACACATAACGTTTACATAAACGACGGAACGTTACGCGACACTAAACGGGTAAACTCCGAGCGAAACACAAATTCGCCGAACGACCTACGGGAGGCGCGTAGTTGTCCGACGTTCACGCGCCGCCGATCCATCCGGTCGGTGCCGCGGCCCAATCTGGTCGTCCGAGAGGCGACCGTCGCCGGGTTTTCGTGCCGTTCGTCTTATGCATTTAACGAAACGCGTCACGAAGTATTCGATTGGTGGACACGAACGGCCCGAACTCGACGGGGATACTGACGTTTCGTCCGAAAACGTATAGAGAATACGATCGCGTTCCAACGAAGTTTCTGACGTACTTGCGTCATGCCGCCGACAACTCCGAAGGCGCGAGTGTGATGTGATGGGCGAGGGGGAGGGGGGGCGTTAATTGTTTCGCGATCTCGGACGGCCAGCGTTTCCCCAGACCGTTCACGATACCGTTACGAACCGTAATCCACCGTACACGGAGACCAAACGAAATCCGTATTCGATCGACGGACCGATGGTGCTGGGGAAGGGTGTGTTCATGTACAGGGCTGTACCGCCGCCGAGATTCGGCACACCACTTTGGGTGACCAACGGTACTCGAACGTATTGTCGCGTATGGAAACGATACGTTATTGTTACGTTACCAATACGATCGCTATTCGAACAAAACGTAACGATAAAATGACCGGTTACGTACTTACGCGGCACCGCCAATATCACGCGTATATGTTTAGACCATTACTCCCCCACCTCTCTCCTGCTCCAGAACGGGAAAATTCTTTTTTAAAATTAATCGAAACTTTTATTCAATGTCGCAATAATCGTTTCGTAGAAAAATGGACGACGAACAGTAAACGAGTCAAGTATATAATAACGGACTTTCGTTAACCGTGGCCGATAATATTATTTTAATTTCAAAATAATTATATAATACCGTCTATAATATACGTCTTAATTGTCGTTGTAAGTATTAATTCGCCGTCGATAATGATTATATACATTTAAGTATAATATACGAGCGTTGCGTTTCCAATAATCGATAAGGTACCGTTTACGACGGTCGACGATTCATTTTTTAACGATCGGATTGGTTATCTTATGTATTTCCGTGTAATAGTATGTGTATGTATTTGTAATCTATTCGTTTTCATTTTCGAATCGACGTGAATACTACATCGTACGAATCGATTAAACGCCAAGAATAACGGGCGGACCTTTATAAAATATATTATTGGAAAAATTTTCTCGACCCCCCCCTTCTCTCTTCACAAAAACGTTTAAAACCCGCCAATTGTACACATTTCTATACGTATGTAATTTACAACGCTCGTTGGCGAACCAAAACAAAAAACAAAAAACCGTCGATTAATATAAACTTCGGCCAGTGTGATTAGTCCGCGGATTAAACTGACTCGTACAGCGAAAATACGAAAAATTGTGGCGTGTACGTACGAATACTCGAGCCTCCGTCCCTCCGACGCGCCCGAATAAATAACGAACGCCCGTGATTATACGTACGCCCTTATTTCGATCATAAATTATCGTCGTGTCTATGGTTACGTTTCGATAACACGAATACTATACGAAAATCGATATCAGACATATCTTCGATCCGAAAACGATTTCGTCTACGATAATACAATATATATATATATATATACGTATCAAACGTACGACCTACACAGTTTAGGCGTTATTTAAATGTACGTTGCACAACGATCGTTGTGGCGCTTACGCGTGTATAATTTGAACAAAAAAAAAAAAAAGGTTCGTATAATTGGCGTTTCGCAATTAATATATTACGATATATATTATACGTCGTCGACCTAGATTTTTTACGCAAAACGAGCGCGTTTTTGAATAAATTCGGAACACGCGGATGGATTAATTTTGTTGCGCGCGACGACATCGCGGTTATTAGCGAAATGTACGTACGTACGCGTGATATGTATACGGATTCGCGTTCTGGTAGAATAATGTCGGCGGATAAAATAATCCAATATAGTTTCGCCGCCATCCATCCCCTACGGCGCGTCATACTGGATCACGGACGATTTCGCTTTTTCGTTATTTAGACTTTTTTCGGGCGGTTTTTCGTTCCGCGCTAATATACATATTTCTCCGGATAACGTCTGGAACACGCTTCTATTTTTCATCGACCGTATTCGCTAACGGGCGAACGTCATTTTTCGTTTGTTTCACGCGTCGACGTTCGGTAGATGTTTCGTACGCGCGTAAAATTTGTTTTTCGAGTAAAAAACGTGTAGCGTTCTTTTCTTAGGGTACGGCGTTACATTTCTTCGCTTTAATTATAACGCATTCTCGTGAAATGATAAAACGTCGCACGTTTTTGCGTAAAATGGCGATATAGATGGCGCGTCGAACTTAAAAACGCCGAACGTTATTAGTTTCAAATAATTAAAAATACCGAACGCGAAACGTATTCGGTAGTACACGCACGCGGTATTCGTTACCGAACATTCCGCGGCATTCGGCGCGGAACGTATTTTCGTAAATAACGTCGGAGAAACAACGAGTACGTAAACATCATCCGGTAAACGAAATAAGTTTAAGTTCATCTAAAGTTTTTCCGAACTTTTTTCTATTTTTTAAGTTTCGTATTTTTCAACAACCGTACGGCGTGCGGGGGAGAATACGCGATTAATTATTACGGCAAATACAGCGTCGATTACGGAACGACACTCGACTCGGACGCAAAATGTGTACGACGCGTTAACGTCCAACAGAACCGACGAACTAATAATAAACGTCTCCGAAGTGTAACGTCACATGAGGTAGCGGCGACGACGAAACCGATCGAGTTTTCGACGAAAGACCACACGACAGGGTTATGGCGGGCGACGTGAGTTGAATGACGGTGGACACGATATTGCCGACTACCGAAAATTGACCGAACGGACGAAGGGTAGACGCCGAATCGAACGTTTCGCCGTTATGCGAATCGCGGTGGTCGACGCCAGACGAGTACAGTGTAAATTGTTCGGACACGTTCGTTCGACGGCCCGGTCGTTTACGGGCGCGTTCGTAATTATCAGGTTAGTTTCGGCGAACGCCCGGTCGAAAATCGATCGAACCGCGCCAATTAGCCGAACGAATAAAACGAGACGGTTCGGTCGTCCCGTTGTTTACGTACGTACTCGTCGCGCGTCGGCACAGATCGATATCCGAAATCGTTAGCCCACCAACTCGAACGGTCGACGATAAAAGTAATTCGTTCGCCTCGGGCCAACACGCGCGGGCGCGTACGCACCTCATACACAGCCTCGACCCGCCGACCCGAGCGCGAATATATTATTCGATACCGTCCAACGACGATAATTATTATTCACGGACGGGCCTACTTTGGATTTTTCTCGTCGTCGTTACCGAACGTCGCGCCGTACCGACAATTTACAACGATATTCCGTCGTCGTCGTAGGCCGTTTGGAAATCGCGCGTAAAATACAACTGTTCGTGCCGCGTTATTGTCGTCGGCGTTTCAACGCCCATCCCGGGCGCGTACGCGTTTCAGATAATTACGTCGTCACGCGCCAATTCCGCGGGTACGTAATCATTTCGGCCATAAACTACGTCCGAACGGCGCGCGACTAAAATTTCGACGAGCAGCAGTAGCCACGAACGCGGGACCGATCGTGCACCCCTCCCCCTTCAACCATAATCGTCGCCGTCACCGTTATCGAAATATCGGGAAAAAAGTTAAAAACGCACCCCGCCCGAGTTTAAAAAAGCGACGTTTCCCGCGTGACTAGAAAATAAAAATTGTCAAATTCGTCGAAAAAATAACGCGGCTTTCGTTAATGGGCGTCGTCTTTTTCTGTCCGCCGAATCTCCCACGTAGTACCGTCTAAGGAGGCCGAACGAACGCGCGCGTAACGCCAAACGTCGTCTTTCTGCTTTTGCCGGCAACGGCGAGTAAAATTGTCTCGAGATTCGATCGTGACCTTTAGGCGACAGTTAGTCGAACGCCAAGAACGATATCCAGTTAGTCGAACGGTACTCGCGTCGTCACCAAATTACCGGTACGTTTTTGTGGAGTAGCGGCGACGATATCGCGTAGTTCGTAATGGTCGGGAACGAAGTTCACGATAAGATGGAGCAACGAAACGCTCGCCGTCGAATTCGATTACACTTGACCCGATACCGAGACGGTAGATCCTAGCGTATCTTCGTATTCGTCGAAGCGCGTTCGATTATTATTCGGAGTAACCGAAAACGTTTTTTTAACGAAAAAATACAATATAATTATATACTCGTGTGTGTGTGTGTGTGTGTGTATATATATATACACACACACGAGTGAACCTGAGTAAGAAATGAAGATATATAGTCCGTAAATACTGTTTTATCGAATCGCGTTGGTAATTTGATCGATTTTTTGTTTGTTTTTTTTTTATTCGACGATAAACAAGTTAGCGAGTCGAA
>JAIPRN010002245.1:0-32814 GCA_025469175.1 Geopemphigus sp. TES_GeoC_2020
ACGAGACGTAACCGTTTGTCTTTTAAAGTTAAATTTCGAAAATTATACAACGCGTTTACGGTAATTCGAGATTTAACTAAACACGAACGACAAAAATCCTAAAATATCGGCCGTTACGATCAAATACGACGAGAAACGAACGACCCTTTAAGTTCGTGCCGAATCGTTGATTTTTGGTACGCTCGCGTTATAAATGTACATCGACTTGTCGCGATTACCATTGGCGTTGAACCGAACGGGGAACAAATATATATTTCTGGTCCGGGTTTCGGTTGACGGGCGAGTTCGACGAGTACCGGTGCGATCGGCGGCGAACAATATGGCGGGACGAGCAATAGTAATTAAAGGCCGTTAGACATATCGACCGAAAGCTTAAGACGTCCGCGCGTTTGAGTCGGAGACTTGTTTGCAACGTGTTTGTACGTATCATCATTCGGTATACGGATATACGTATAGAACGAACGAACGCGCGAAATATAATTTACGGCGAACGGTTCAAAGACTTCATCCAAGTACGGCCAAATTGAAACACAATAACGCCCGTAACGTTATTCTCCTGCTCGAGTAACGGAACAATATCGCCGTGTACGACGTATTTAACGATTATTTACGGTACTTGTTCGACCCTAAAATCAAAGTCGCGTTTCAACGTTCGAAAGTGAAGTGCTCACTCGTCATAAATCGTACCATCGTTTCGTTCCAATTTATACGATAACGTGTCCGACGATTATTTTATCGTGTTTATCGATTTCGACCGGGGCTGAGAATTTATAATAATAATAATATAACGTCGCCGTCGACAGAATAAACTTACGGCGATTATTCATTATCGCGATTCTTAACGAAACGGCCAAATCGCCGTTACAATTATAGCGTTATGTTTTGAACGACGAAAGTTACGAATATCTACGTAATTACTACTCGGAGCTAAATGTCAGTCTGGGAACAATGTAAATGGGTCGTTGGTTTTCATTTTAATAAAACGACGCCGAGCGCGAGCGTGCCAAAACTTGCAGAAAAGTGCGAACGAATAAAGACGAATAAACGCGAGAAATGTCGAAATTAATCGAATTTTCCAATGTTTATAGACTCATTATTCGGTTTGAAATACATTTCTCGTTTCGAGTAAATAACAGCGTTCTCGATTGTTTTCTACGTAATGTACGATTCGCGAGTACTTAGTTAATTACGCGTGTTTTCGAGCTTGGAGAAATTACCGACGGTCATCACGCGTAAGTGTTACGTTGGCCGCGCGTTATGAAAAACGGGAACTCTTTTTTTATCTCGCGGTTTATGATAATATCGATATCGTATTTTAGATTCATAACGGTTACCACGGTCGGGGTTAAACGACTGTCGAATCCACCACCGGTCCTACGACGGTACCGGAATTCGAACATAAACGTTTCCGTTTGCAATGTGTTCGAACCAAACGGCGTTTCGTAGCTGAAAAATACGTACAATTGAAAGTACGCCCGCGACTGTGAAACAACGTCGGTGATTGCATAGGCCGTCGGATATCTATAAGACGTAAGGCCGAACGACGAGCTCGTAAAATACGCTCAATTCGGTCCGCGCTTGATTTCCATAATTATCGTTTTTTTGTTATTTCCACGAATTTTCGTCGAATTTCTAGAACGCGGCAACCCGATACCTTTTCAAATGTTTTTCGTGTGTAGCGATATCGTTGATTGTGTACGTACTAAGCAACGATAATATCTCGGGCAAAGTGTAATGGAAATGGGAAAGTTGCCGTCGTGACTAACAACAGACGTCTCGCCGTGAGTTTTGCCACTCAGTCGGCTAATAATGCAACTGGCGTCGCTCCCGTGTCCGCGGTTTGCGGTAACCATTAACGGCTACGCGGACGCGTTAACGCTATTTGTTTTTTGGTCGCGCCGACTTCATCGGCGTTACTCAAAATCGACGCTTCGAGAACTCCATTAACTCGAACGCGAAACGATTGGAACGTCGTTTGTAACGGGTATCCACAGCTATCATAATTTACAGAACTAATACCGTAATTATATTTCGACGAAATAATAACGTGTTTAAAGATGATATTTGAATAAATATTTGGACGACGATTAAACTTCCCGGAACACCAAACGTATTTTAATATAATATCGATAATAATTATATCTAGCGCACAAAATAGAAGCCGGTTGTCTGAATCACGCGATAAGCGCACAATCAACACGTTCCATTTATATAAAAAGATATAGTAATATATTTTTATATAGTAAATATAGTAAATATTTTTATAGTAAATATTTAATATAGTAAATATTTTTACACCTAAGTAAAAAAATATATCGTGATAACAGGCACGAATCGAATGAACACAAGTCCCTTACAAGGCGAACAGACAAACATTGACAAACAACGAACCCAAAAGACTACGATTATAGTACGTTAAATAGTACTCCAGGGTAGCAGAAATCGGTATTCCGAGAGCCGTTCTCTTCGCCAACATTTTTGCGTCTCGACTCGTTTTCAATTGTCCGCGAATTCGCGTAACTCGTCCCATCCTTTTCCCCGTTAATCTTTCACGTTTTAAACACAACGAACCGACAAGATCGGCGATGTAAGTGATTTGGTAATTTATTACAATTCTCGAATTCACCATCCCGAACAAATCTACGTAATAACTCGTTAGAGTTAAACACATCCCTCTATATATAGGTTTTAATCCGTTTCTTTCGTCCATTTTTACCTTTTATGAGTTATTACACGTTTAACGAATACCATTCGCCGTCAAAAATGTACGATGTTATTATATATATAGTCGTATATTAGACTGGGTAAACATCGCTCCATAAATATTTAATATTTACCGCCGTACGTAGTATACGAGACACGTATTCGGTTTATATAATTTCCCGTGTTCGAAATTAGCGTACTTAGTTCTTGACACAAATTGTCACTGGCGTCGAAAGGAATTCACGAACGAGAACGTCTGAAACGCGTCGAATCGCATGACGCTCACGATATATCGTCGTTTTATTCGGTGGAAATTTTATTTTTGAAGCGGGAATGGTTTAGAGAAGACGTTTGTTTTTATTCGCTAACATTTCCCGAGGAACGAAAAGTGTATATTACACACCGTGTACGTAAGGGAACGACAAATTTCGCGTTACTTTACGTCGGTAAATTATCGTTTGACCACTACGGATGGTGCCGCGTATTCGACCGAATTGTTATTGTTCCCCGCCTATCGTCACGAACGCCGAACGTTTTCGCTACGATCTGATCAATACGTCGCACCAATGGGTAAAAATAAATTGACGAATAAACTCGATTATATTTTACGTCCGCACTTTACGTAGACGGATATACGGGAACGGAGACTCGAACTATAAACTCCGGTTAAAAAAAGGAAATATTTAAAAAAAACCGGCGACGGATTTGTTTGATATTTCAAAATATTCGCGTTGTAAAAGCCGAGGTCGCGTTATTTCGACGATAAAAAGCGTGTAACGGTTTCGGCACGATCGAACGATGACGCCGCGTATAAAACATTTCGTTCGGGTTTAAATCGCGATTAATTATTTATATAATAGAGTAATATAGTAAGTTTTGGGACGTTACGTGTTCCGCGACTGTTGCTCCCAGGCAACGAGCGACGATGACGTGCTCCTTATTATTTTATTTACGAAACTGTTACCCGCGTGTAGGTCGTAAACTACGTTATCGGTACGCGGAACGAATACAATTTTGTCGGAAAACCCAAAATTATTTCGATATATTTTAACGTGCGTGTTTATCATCAGCCCGCGCGCGTTTCGTTCAAACTGTTTCCGAAAACACTAAATAATACTCGCGTTCGTTTTTCCGCCCTTTTCAAGAACCGTCGCGCTAAAATAATCGTAAACCATCACGGAATTCCGATCGTATTTACCGAATTCACCGCTATAAACGTCAAATTGCGGCGTACATAACTTTGTAGATATAGTCCACAGATGTTTCGAGGCGCAGGGATTCCGTTTCGGTTGTAATTTAATATTCTAAAATCCTTTAAAATTTCGACTAGGCGCGTTCGGTCGATATTGCTACCAACGGAACCGGCCACCGGTAAAATACGACCGGCGATTATTATTTCCTCCCCGAGTCCTATCTAGGGGACACGAAATTGTTTAAGAATAGCCGTCCCCGCCGTTGTTATCGATTAAAAACAAGGCGGAACGTCTTAGTTAAAACGATATCAATAAATACGCACGCGATTCGGACTCGAACTTTTCCTCGAACGATTCGGCTGATTCCGGTACACTTACGAAGTATCACAAAACACTTATTCGCTAATTTATTTATTTATTTCGCTATCCGTCTCGTGACTATTAGAAATATCGAAACTGGGTGGTAACTATTCGAAAAGTTGAAACTTCGTTGAACAGTTACTTATACGGTGCCGTCGTTACTTTAATTGACTTTTTGTTATAACGCCCGGAATTGGATACGTACGATTGTATCTAGTCCAACGCGTTAACAACGCCAATTAACTACGCGTAATTATAACGTCGTCGATCGTTTTGTTTTGCGAACATTCTCGAATTAAGGTCACGTAGTTATTTTACCGTTGATACGCTTTAACAATAATAATTCGATTTAATAACTCGCGTTTAAATAAACGGTTTTGTTTTACGCGATAAAACGAAAAATTGTTAACCCGTTAATTCGTATTCGATTTTAAGTTATTACGTATTTCCAACAAATTTCCGACATTAACTGAGTTGGAGATTTCACAACGAATCCGACCAATATCCACGACGTTTCGATTATTTCGTAACCTAAAACCCAACCTATAAGCTTTCGTGTTGTGTAAAATAATAAAAAAACGTTAAAACGATAGCGTTTCGATTTTGATAAAATTCGAAAATATAATTCGAATAATACGTGTTTACTGTAATAATATAATCTCGTTACGTAATCGTTGAAATTGTGTAACGGTTTATAAGAGCTTATTAATACAAAATTATATAATCACGTAATAAACGGGTAGTTTATATATTCGAATAAATACGGTTACAATTGTTTAGAGATTTGTTTTGTTTGGTCTAAGTAAATATTGGTCAAACGAATATTCAATTTCCCGGTCAAACGTAAAAAACTACGAATATTATTTCGAGGACAGGTTTTTCGTTAATAGCCTTACAAACGATCGCGTAATTCATACCGCGAGATCTCTTTGATCGTAATCATTCACGTCGATTGTATCATTGTCGATAAATATTCGCGGTTTATTACAAAATCAAAATACCACGCTAAGTGTTGACGTATGAACGTTGAAATTGAGTAACGCGTCGTCGGAAAGACATTTCGGCGTAATTGTTATTTTTAAACGATCGGTAACTTTAGCCGATTAAGATTACCATTCGATTGTACGCGGCCGAAGAGATGAAGATAAAAAACGAGATACCTAATACATTTGTTTAACGAAAAAGAAATTGACGGGACCGAGGAACGTAATTAGTAATTGGACGAATAAAAACGTTGTGTCCTTTAGGAAAATAACGATAATGTACAATAATAATCGACTATCAACTACTAATGACCTTACGTTTTAAGCCCCCCCGAACACCGTCACCCCACTCCGTTCAGTCCGATTTGATTAATGATACTCTCGAAGGAATATCGGCGGGATACGTAGCGATTTACGCGCGGAAGATTACGCGGTTTATTCCAATTTTTTTAACTAATTTATTTATCTAGTCGATATTAGATTCGGGCCGTCGAGGGGAAGAAATTAATTAAGTTACCATTCCGATAATGTTCGAAAAGTACGAAATATTTTCGGCTTCGGCGAATCTTTAGGGCGACCGGATCATTAATAAAACGCACGTCTATATATCCGACAATCATTTCCCGGCCAAACGGCGTTTATTAAAAATATACGTACAGCGACTGGAATATTTAATCGTTTCTTTTTTACGCGAACGTACGTTTTACGTTAAGGATTATTATAGAAATTTAACGATTAATCGGACGTGGCGGTAAAAACGAAAACCCGCAAATACGCTATTACTTACGACAATTTCGTTATTACTCGAAGTAAGGTCTTCCAAACGATACAAGCCAAAACATTTGTACGAAATTACCTGAAACGAAAGAAAAATTGTATTAATAAATCGTTTTCGCGCGAACACGAAGAAATACGTTCTAATTGCAACGGGGTCGTTATTTTTTTATTTATACACACGTGTGGCCAACGAACGGTGGATTTCGTCCAAAATTAAGGCGGACATTTTGTACAACTCCGTTTCTGATTTTCGTAGCGTTTAGTGTAGCTGGGGACCGATAGATTCGCGGTATAACGGCACTCGCGTAACTTCGGGATTCTTACAAGGGGTTTCGCGCGTACATTTCATAAAACTCTTCGAGACGAACAATACGAGGACTGAATGTTATCAGATTGAAGTCTATCTGATCGCGTGCCCGAAAATATAGTATTATACCTATCGCATTCCGCATACCGATTATGTAGGAACGCCGTTCCCGCGTAATATTATCAACGATTGTTTAAGCGATTGCCGTATAAAACAAAGTGTCGAGTAAACATTGTTCCGAAAACGAAATAATTTATTTACCGGGTGGGGGGAGGAGGGGCAGGAGGAGTTGGGTAATGGTGGTTACATAAAGACTTCGTAACTCGACAAAAACGACCGGTTCCCGTAAACAATAGTCGACCATTTCATGCATTAAGTAATCGGGCCACCCTGTGTGCACGAGAAAATAGAACGGATGTATAGACTGAGAGTATAAAAAAAGTTTTTACGGCTGTCTGGTTCAAGATGGTAAAAACTTATGATACGACTGTAGCAGAACGAGCAATGACTTCTTTATTTCGTCGTACGGCGTAAGTAGATTATGTATTGCACGCACATATATGTATGTACACGCGGTTGTCAATATTTTATTTCCAAGCTGCGTTTAGCTTATGCCGTACTGGATCATCAAATAATAATATCGCTCGAGAAATTACGTTCGAAACGTAATAACACGTCGAAATAAACTATAACATGAAAAAAAAAGGAAACGTGTCTTTTATACGAGCGACCGGTGTAAACAAGACGTGATTCGGTAAATCCGGTCGCTACTTCGCGACTTGTCGTACAACGAGAGTTTTGTATATCGGACGAACGAACAAAAAATCTAGGACGTTAAAAACGGAACGAAAAATTGCGCGATTATTGGGGACGGCAAAAGTATCGTTTCGTGTGTGTACATAGGGACACGGTGGACGGTCGGCGAGAGATGTTCTCGTTCGGGAAACGTATAATGTAAATGGTACCCGCGGTGGAGGAGTATGGTCATCCGCTCAGGATGACCGCGGGCGTTTGTCCGTAATTATCGTGACGCCTGTAGTGAGTGCTACGCGAGTACACGCCCCGCGACCGGACGAGCGCGATAAACACAAAATATACTTTACAACGACGTAGGTTACCGATTTCGGTCGTGCGCGTGATCGGCGGTGGTGGCAGGTGTCTTGTCCAGTGGCTCGTAGACCGACCACCGGCAAATCGACTCGAGCGGACGGAGAACGAATCGAGACGGCGTTTTAAACGCGTTTCGGAAATAGCGAAGTAAGTAGATATATATATATACGCGAAGGCCAGGCGCGAGTGCGTTATATATAAATGTTTGCGCGCCCGCGCTTACAGATGAAAAACGATATGGCTGGCGAACCGTTTCGGAGGGTAAGGTCCTGTGGGTTTGCCGGCGTACGCACGGGAACCGATACGGGATGCGAGGTTACCGTTTTAATTGTCCGCTAACAAAACGACCGTGTATCGGGATAAATCGAGCCGAAGATTTACCGCCTCGATCAACGTACGCGCGGGAAAAACTATTCGCTACGGCGAACGTACCGTCGACGAATTAAAAGCAAATATACGTACGCGAATTATATCCAATTTCGGAACGATACCGTTCGTGTTTTCGCCTTCTCCTTCAACGGCCACACTTACGTAAACATTTCCGATATTTTCGCTCCGGTATTCCCGGACGTATTTTCAGTTTCACTGTTTAGACGATAACCGCCGCGTATTCAACGTTCTTCCCTAACAAATATATATTCGTTGACGGTGTTTTTTCCCCCGTACGCCCGTCGTATATCGACGGTGACGTCTCGTTTTTTGTCTTCTTCGTCGCGCGTATTTTCCGTTCGAACCGTTTCTGTCGTAATCACCGAACACGTCTTTTATATTTCTAGAACCGGACGAAACACTCGCGTCGTATTTGTATTCCCGAATACACTACGGACGAAACCAACGTCCCGATAGAAAACGATGGCAATTTTCCAAACAGTATAACACGTTTTCAACGTCGATTTCATCCATAAAAGGGTTCATATTTTCGTACAAAAATTTAACGACGTCTCGGCCATTACGAAGAACGTTTTAATGGCGTACAAATAGCGCGATTCAAAAATATGAAAAACGACGGTCGTTTAAAGAGACGATTTCGGGGTTGTTTTTTTTTATACGCGCAGCCTAATCGGACGACGTATTTTTCGTTTCCGTTTTTTCGATCTTACGGGAATCGTTCCAATTACGACGGCGTAATAATGTCAAATATTTATTCGAGACACCTGCGCATTACGTCCTACAATAATAATACAGTCGTCGCGAATGCCGTTCATGGGCGCGTCCCACGGTCGCGTTTCAAAAGAATACTTAATCGACCGTCCGCGAGTACGCGCGAACCACAAAAGAGTCGGGTCTGCGGCGTTAGATTACAAAAATACTTCGGTAGTGTTCGAAGTACGTGTTTATTGTGTTTCCTTATCGTTCGTTAGTTGACGACAAATAATTTTTATACGCGCCGCCGGCGCTACTATCGTACCCCGTGGTTCCCGTAGTAGAGAGCGGCGTACCATAGATCGTCGTGGATCTACGATAAATTTACGTAACTCCTTTCCTCCGAAAGGGCTTCGGCGCTGTGAAACAGGCTCGCGATCGTTCCGACTGTATCCGTTATATTCCGGTAATATTTAGGTATTCGGAACGGCTGGTCGAACGCGTTCACGTCTGCAACGACGTATTTATAAAATATCCGGGTGTTGTACAACGACGCCGTTAGGATCCACGAACCGTGCACAGAGCGAGTGAAATGAGCGCGCTCGGCAATTCCTTTCGTCCGATTTTCTCAATCATCGAGACATCCACCGCCGTTGACTGTGTCCCGTTACTGACCGCGTTATTGGACAGAGGCGATTTTTTTATTTATTCGGCCCACTCGCCGAGCCCAATATTCGTCGTATCTATCTAGCGACATTGTTGAAAATGTTCTTCGGCGAACGTAAGACGATTCGTACGTGTCGCGCGATTCTATTATTCGCCTCGTACGGCGGCCATTATTGTTTGGTACCGACGCATCCCTTCCCCCGCTACGGTTTCGGTTCCTTCGGCTTCCTGGCGACGAAATCACGAGATTTATATGGCGGCGATTGGTTTCAAAAAAGACGTTTCGATTTATCCGGTGGCGTACACACGCTAGTGCCAATATTTTCACGCGCAACACGCGTGTTTGCGATCTCCCTTTTCGCCGTTTATTTCTGTAGGCCGCAAAACCAAACTGTCACGAAATGTTCTACAGTCCAGGGCACGCACAACGATTGTTATCGTATAATATAATCTTAGAAAAACGGTTTTGTCTAAGACGATCGATCATCCCGTTATTAGATACATTAACGGAAACGACGCAACGGTAAAATTCGAAACTATACGATAATTGCGTATAACGCGGATTGTAATTTCGACGTCAGTTTTGTATTAATCGATACGAAATAATTTCGGGTTCACGATTTATTATTAGTCCGGTTAATTAGCCGCGGCTCTATAGGGTAATCGAAGGATATTGTTTTTAAAAAATCGACGATGTAAACGATTATAATTACAAGGCGGCGAGGGAATTATAATGAGAACGTAAGGGCGGGACCGAATTATCGTCCGTACTAATAACTTAGCTTTTCGTCGTACTATATATATAGTCGATAACGTAGCATTATCGAAGACGGAGAACACAATAACCGAAACGCACGAACGTATTTATTTTATAAACGACGTTTCGTCGGTAGTCATTTAGGTCCTCGGACGGTCCGTAATTACTAACGTATTGTCCAAGTCGTATCGTCCCTTAGCGTTATGCGTTTACCAACGTATTGACGTATATCGTATATTCGGTAAACCCGTTGGTGACTCGGACCGACGCGTTCGCACGGCATCCCGGATAGGCAATTGTGGTACATCCGCGCGTCACCAATGTTGTACGATCGGCGAATTAGTTGGCCAACGGCTTAGTACCCCACCGCCTCCACTCGCTTTATAGAGATAAATACGAAATCGAATTGTCGTCGGAACTGTAATTTATACGTTTTCGTGTTTTTCGCGTTTGACGATGTTTATAGCTCAAGAATAATCGACGGAACCTCTAACGCATTAATTGCTTTGTACCGGTTATCGTTTTTCGGCGATCGGTTCGAACTACGCGTTCTCGTGCGTTCGACCCACGCAAGACTGCCAGCGACTAGAGCGCCCCGCCGTCGTCCTATCCGTATACGCATATACGTTCCAATAACGTAGCCGTCGGTAAATTGGATTCGAACGGAACGCATAAATCGAATAACGGTTAAGTATAACGCGAATATCCGAAAAATAAATCGTTTTTAATATCGTACGTCGTATTTCGAATCTAGTCGTTTTGTCAGTTCCCCTGATTCGTCAACATAACTTGGTTTACCAATATTTCCTTTACGTTCAATCACAACGCCAAATCGGTCATAAGGCGCGCGATCGGTAATTAAGTTCGCGTCGACGTGTACACCAAAGTATGAAAGACAGAAACGAATAATCAACGCGTTTCTTCAAACATATATCGCCCGTGATTTTATCGCGATAGAGATGGCATATTTTACCTCGGTACACGTTGTTCGACTCGTTCTTTTTTTCGGCCGCCCATTTCCATACGCAACGACAACAACGCGGTTTATCGCGACAAAAACGATAGTCGATTTTCTTTTGAAAATTTTCAATTTCCGTGGCGTTTTTTTTAGATTAAAACGGCATGTATCGCGGAAATAAAATTTTTTTTTTAATAACGAAATTACAGGGACATTTTAATATTATTACCGCGAAAAATAATATTAAGTTCGTGTTCGAAAGGCGAGGATATAATTTTGTACGCGAGAAAATTGCCGCGTCTTCGTTGTAATGCGTGACTTTTGACAATAGATTTTTCACGTTGGACGTACTTAGATTGCAACACCTGGCGTGACGTTGATTTTTTTTTTTTTTTGTCCACGTCGTGAAACGAACGAGACCGTAAAAATACGAATAACTACGCCCTCTTCTCGCCCGATTAACGCCCAGCAATCGTCGTCCCGTTCGATTAGTTTGGATTCAACGAGCGTGTGTCGTGCAACGGACGAACGAGAAGAGTGTTATTATTATTACTATTATTTCGAAAACCGAATATAGGTAGACGCCGTAATATACGTATATTATATACAGAATGATTACCATATTTTCACAGCAGACTTTGAAAATGACGACAAACGGTACATCTATGGCGAAGTAAAAAAATCGATTTTGGCTTTTTGTCTTTTAAATTCCAAACGTTTATTTCCCGGATACCATGAAAATGTCGAGACGTCGAATCGATATACCAGGGTCAACCCGAAGCCGATATTTAAGATAAAATTGAACGATAAATGTGAACACAACACGAAATAGGTTTTACTCGCGGAGTTTTCGTCACAAATCGTACCACGCTAGGCACTCTGTATGCACATAGCACATCAGCCCGATCAAGATGGTGTATTTCTATCCTAGCGTTGTATTGTTACGTGAACCGCCAAAGAGCAGCCGGCCCGTTATACTTTGGTTTTATTGCTTTTCGTTGTCGTCGTCGTCGTCGTCGCTGTGCACAGAAGAAGCAATCAAAAGTCTCGGTCGCTCCGGAGCCACCGAGACGTCCCTTTTTTTCGCTCGAGAACGCCGTGGAATTACTATCGCCGAAACGAAACACCGCGAGCTAAAAACGTCTCCGTCAACGATATCACGGTGCTCGGGCGACTAAACCGTTTACATTCAATATGGTCGAGCATTGGAAATAAACGTCGTTCGCTGGCTTTTCCGAAACTAATTGTTTTCACGTTAACGACACGACGAAAATGAAAATCGCCACAATTTTTATCGTATTTGTATCACGCTGGATGACTTCAATCTCGTAGAAACAATAAAGAACGACGTTGAAAATCGTACATTTTATATATATATATAATAGACACACATTTCGAGTATCATTTTAAGTGGTTAAATTATTGTTTAGGCGCCCAACGGGGCTTACTTACTTTCGTGGATGGGACGAAAAGAGAATAATAAATAACTAATGTTGATGTACGAATAATTCGCTATATAAAATAGACAGGCGCTCGTAATATGATATCTATAAATATCTAACGACTTGGAATAACATATATATATATATATAAAACAAAACAAAACACGATCTGCGCACAAACTTATTATTGACTTCGTCGACGTAATAACGCGAAAGCATATAGTAACACAGTATACCGCCACGACGAAAACGATTCGCGAACTACACGAATCGCTAACAAATACAATTTTTGTTAGAAATTTCGACAGCACAACAGACACCAAGAACACACAACATCTCCTGGGTGTCCGGAGCCACAAGACTGGCTCATAGGCGAAACACCGAACGACGACGACACCGATAATCGCCGCCGGACTTGTTATCGTGAACTTTGCACAACCGATACATTGTGGCCTCGAACAATTATATTCAAATCGAATAATCCGATAGTTTTTGTTAAATCGAACAGAACTTATCGATAAACTTTTCATAATCAATTAGTCGCGAATGACTTTATTTCATTCGACACGCGTATTTATTGGAAACCCTTAAAATGATTTTTACTACGTAGACGTCGTCCGATAATAATAATTTGTCTACGATAACATTTCCGCGTATATTGAAAGCGCTTTTCGACGGTGCGTACAATCGAAAAGTTCGTATTGCAGACGGACTTGACGTACATAAAACTGCACGATCGTTTATCGCGAAGCGCGATTAATGTATTTGTATTAATTTCCAAACCTATCGAAATCAAATGAAAATAAAACCCGTTAGTTATTACGCTCCAAAAAAATACGAGGACGTTAATAATAACAGTATACAAGCGAACCGCGAGTGCTTGAGTGTGTTATTTGAACGGACATTTCGCGGTTGTATTATTATTCCGAATTTGGAAGCGGCGATAAATCTCGCCGCGCTCGAAAAACAATATCGAATGATTTTGTCGCGACTAATAAATACGGCGAATATCGTCGAAATAGTATATTTGTACGTCTAAGCTTCGATGAAACGTTACGAACATTCGAGGTTATTTTATAATTGGTTTATGGTGTTTCGATTCAACTTTAGAAAAATACTGGAAAAGTCGAAAACCGTGTCGAACGAATAGATTCGTCGCCGAAACCTCATCCCCGAGCGTTCCGTCTATACAGCGAAGTGTGTACACCGACAATACCTATTGTATAGACCAATACGTTCTAAAAATGCACAAAATCGAAATATTCGCGTTGTATTCGAAACCGCCTTTTGTCACCGCACCGCGTTCGGTTAACGAACGTAACACGGTCGTAAGTGTTACCCAACGGCGGACGTTCCGCCGCTATATATTTTCCCACCTCCTCCGGCGTCGTATCTCGCAACAGCTCCCGGTTGACCCTTAGACACATGTACGTGTCACTTTTATCACCGCCGTAGCCGATGCGCGCGCAAACGGAATATAAATCCCGGGCTCGCCGTGTTGTCTTTTAATAAAAAACCGAACTGCGCGTACGGCGACGAGAGCGGTGGTGGTGACGGGCGAACGCCCCGAGGGTAGTCTTATATAATATAATATGATATAATACGCGTATATATATATAAATAGGTGTGTGTGTGTGTGTGTATCGAAGGAAAAAACGTTTTTGCGAATAATTTCATAAACGCAATTTTGATGATCCTCTGTAAGCGAACAAGGCTCACGGACTTTTTTCTTTCGTTTTTTTGCGATAAAAAAAAAACCTTCGAAGGGGAAAAAAATACGAGAAACCGTGATAGAGAGAGTGGGGGGAGAGGAGGAGGCGAGGGAAACACATCCCCGTACAATAACGCGATACACGCATTATACGCAATATATAGAGTGGGTAAGCATACGCTTATGTTGTGCTTTTCGCGGTGGACGACGTACACTAATACTAGAAAATAAAAACGTTATAACGCCAATATTTGCGCGCGATATATAACGTAAAACGATCCCCGACCGACCGCGCTTTTGTTCCGTGATTTTTGTTCGGCCGGTAAACTGACCGTACGCGTACACCGGACCGTGAACAACATTATTACGGTACACGTTACGCGACTGTATAATGTGCCGAAGGAGCGGCCGCACGAACACGCGAGGACGCGCGCAAATTCCGTTTGTACGGCGCTCTATCAATTTTTTTAAATAATTAAACGAAGCGGTTCGGCCAGGCGGTAGCCCGTTGTTTAGATAGACCGTCAAACGCGCCACCGAACAATCGACGGCCGCCAAAACCGAACACGGTTGCCCCTTTGTACAGTAAATATTCGAATACTCGTCGAAAATTTTATTCGGAAAACATTACGTACGAATAATTTATGTACGTAAAGCGTTCCCGAATCGTTTTAAAAATTACGTTAGTCGTTCTGAATATAAATATGTAACGATCGGTATCGTCGGTTTGGGATCGTTAAGTCGTTCCATAAGACGCGCACAATTTTCTCGAAATTAAAAACGGTCGAATTCGCCGTCCGTTTTATTTACGCGACGATCGTTAATTTTCGTACGAGCGCTGCGTTTTATTTGTGCATTTAGCGTGGCGAATTCAGCGTAACCGAAATTCCTAATATATCCAATAACGTCCGAATTTCGAGTTATCGAAAACGATAGGTCGAGTCGCGACGAAAAGAAAAAGTCGCCGTACTCCGACACATAAAGGAACAAACAAACGTTAAGTAGTACAGACGTCGCCGAAACGGACCCAACGTGATGACAATTATTGTTCGCGCGTAACGTGAACGACGCGATATAGTACCATTTCGTGTAATAGGCGTAGCAAAAATGTCAAAAATCTGTTCCGGGCCAAGTAACACGCGGCTCTACGGTTACATTTTTTTAACGAAATTTCGAAAAATCGATCGCAACTCCGAAGGAGAACAATTCGTTTCGAAGGATCAATCACTTCGAATGTGTTCCGAGCGCCGCTGTTTAAGCGCGAATATTAATTTGTCGCCAAACACTCGAGTAAAGCGAAATTATCGATAAAAGTTCGCGACGATACCACGAACGATTAATTAATATGCCCACGTTCGTCCACACACGCGTCGCACGTTTATACGGAAACTGCGGCAATTTAAACATTTGATCGCGCCGACGTTATTATACATATATATTTCGCACGCAGTGAGTTTTAAAAGTTTTTTGAAAACGTAGCGTTTTCGAGCGTATACACGGACGCAGTAATGGCGAACACGGCTACTGGGGATTCGACCGGCGTTGGTGACGTCGCCGTTGACTTTTCAATTAAGTTTCTCCCGCGACGTTGGTTGCCACCTGCGTAACGTTCGTATTTTTCGGGTTTTACGTTGCACCCCCGCCGGGCGCGTCTTAAATATTTACACGATTTTTATATTTTCAACTCCGGCCGGAGAACGAATCGTTCCGTTCGCTCAGGCGAATGGCGTTTTAAATGCGGGAAAGTACGTGCGCGCTCTTGTCCGCTAGAAAAACACCGTCGGCGTTCGAGAGGGTTATAATTTTATTAATTAGCGCGCCCCGTGTTATAAGTAACGTTTTATGTTAATGTTATTAACGTTACGCGAGTAATAAATACGGACGAATGTAAATGCAAATTCGTGTTTTAAAGAGGCAGAATATATAACTGCGTTCGCGTCGGTCCGGTTCATTTTTGGGCCGAGTGAAAAAACGGTACTACCCCGTTACGGACACGGACGTATTCGGGAACAAGTGGAAAAAGTCGCGTAATTACCCGCCAAAATGAAATACGCGACAATATATTCGAAGACGAGTTCGGAAATACGATAATTTCCAACCGTTCGATATCGACGCCGAACGATTGTTGGAATTTGATTATAAAATAATACGTTTCGCGTCGCTCACCCACACGCTTACTACGTGTACGGTAGTTACCGATATATATATATATGTAAAACGTAAACCGACGTACACCGGTAATATATATACGCGTGTACGTCAAAAATCCGACACGTTTTTAATATTGTTAGGACGACGAAGAAACGTAATAAAATATTTTCGTAAACAATTGAAATAAACTAGGCGTTGTCGGTTTCGTAACGCGCCATGGCGCGATAACAGCGTAACGTCAGTACGGTGTCGTATGCCGCGATACTCGTAGCGTTATTCTCTACGTAGAAATTTGATTACGGGTTGAAACAGAACTAACACTGTCCGGGGACTCTTCGAGAATTACGGTCGACGAAACGAATAATAACCGGTCGATAGAAAACGGTCGATGTCGAGTAGGAAAACTGTGGTTATTATTATTTCGTACACGATACGGGCTGTGGGTGGCGATATAAATTCGGTAGTTAAAACTCTACTCGCACGGCATTTCGTTTACTAATACTTGATATTACGTTTTTTACGCGACTTGTACACTGTTATCGTAATAGCGTATATACACGTCGCGTTACCTTGGTGAAATAAGATAATAAAGACGTTTTATTACAAACAAAATAATTGGATTTACGCGGACCGCGACGGTAACAATCGATAACGCGTTTATAATAATATATATATATATATACGTTCGATAATAGCGACGGCATGCGCGCCCTGTAACGCCGCTAAAATGTCCTTGGAGTAATTTTACCGTTATTTCGGAACTTTGTTTATCGACGAAAAAATATAATAATATACTTTTCGTATTTTTGAAAAAATTGCGATTCGAGTACGCGAAATACGATAATAGCTCGTCGAATTTGTCGGCGCGGCGTAATTGCGTAACCGTAGCTCTTCAACGCCACCACGGGCGACGATTCGAGTACACGGTAAACGTTATTCGCGTCAAACGGTATAAATTAGAGTGAGACCGACGTCATGAAAAGTGAAAATAGTAAAACTGCTTAGGAAAAGTTCTACGAATGGGATTATTACGACGATCGTATAACATCTATTTTTGTCCACTGCGGGCGCGGGTAAATTTATTTCTTTTCGTGTTCATCACGACGCGATTAGAAAATTCGTTCGACCGTTCGTTAATTTTAGGACATTTTTTTTCCATAGTTCGCCGGCTGACGGAAATATAATATTTTTAAACACGGTAACGAGCCCCGGGGCACTGTAGTTTAGAGCGGGTCACGGGCGCTCTTTTACGTTCGTATTATAATTCGAAATTTGAACGCGACGATAAATCGTTGATTGTTAACAAACGATTCCGAGCTAAGTTTTGTTTATCATTATTCGTTGTACTTTTACAAAACACAAACTACACGTACTCGTAAAAAATTTACGATAAACGCTTTTATATATATATCGATAAAATATTACGCGTCCAAACTAGCGATAAATTTACAAATTTCGAATATAAAAATGCTAATGTTTCAAACTTATACGTTAACGTTTTTATCAATTTCTTTGTAGTTTTTGTATAGTATTTGCTTACGCCGAAGAAAACTATTGGGAAAATCGACAAACGTGTTAATAAAAAAGTGCCAAACGGATACAATTCGCTACAAAAAAAAAATGATAAATAAGAAATAACGAAACTTCTATACAAATAAATTACCACAGGCAACAACACCGGTATAACCATTACATTTATCGGTCCGCTCGTAATCAAAAATAGATATAGAAATAATTATAAATTTCGAATAAATGCCGGAAGGTTTGGACGAAAAATTCGGGCGAAAATATTTTGTAATATACGCGAAATTACGAAAATTCGCGGAATTTTATTAATTTTAATCGTTTTGGTGTTTATTTTATTGGCGGATCGGAAATTGTTACCATTTTGAACGGACGAAGAACGTTTTGGTATAATAACGTGGCGTAGGGTTTGTAAAAAAAATCTAACGGAAAAATTGCGAAACGAACAAAAACTATTTGGACACGAATTCGAACGCGAATTCGATCGCCCGATATGTGAGAACATTTGGAAGTTCGTGATATTCGCGAATAGTATACGCCCGGAGTTTGGCCCGAAATCGTTTATTTCCGACGCGACGCTTTATCGTTATTTTCCCGTTCGGAATAACGTTACCGTTCCGACGCACTTTTGAAATTATCCCTTTCCGTGACGGTTTCAGTGCGTAAAATTCAATCCCGACGTCGTCCGATACGAGCGTTAAAAAAACCAAAACATTAACCGTGGCCGAAAACTCGAGAGGCGTGCATGGGTGTTGCCGACAGTGTAATCCGCGGTAATACGAAAATTCGGCGATCCCGTCGGGAACTCGGTAAGGGCTAAACGGCGCGTGTGCGTTTTAACGGTAAAAACGTATTATCGTTACTGTTCGAAACGCGAAATCGTTCATACCGTCGTCCCGTGGACGTGCAAATCGAAAAACCGTTTCGCCGGGGCCGTATACAGCTGGTAAAATTATTTTTGGTTTACCGGCCCGAGGAGCGAACACGGTACCGTTTGACCCGCGCGTTTTTAATAAACGAAAAAAAAGAAAACGAATCGCGCACGTCCGAGTAAGATTAAACGACGTATATGTATATAGGGAATCGCATTGCGGTTCGCCACCGCCGCCGGCTGTCGCGAATACGGTTTCGCACTCCGCTAACCTATCTCGCTGTATTTAGTGTATATATATATATTACCTCGAAGTTACGGTTGGTAATATCGGCGATGACCAAAGATGTTTTCCCTTTGTTTTTCTTTTTGGACGCAAAATAAACGACGGGCCCTAATTAATAATTTTCGGAATAACGAAACGGGAAGCATTTTACGCAATTGTGGAGAGTGGAACGTAACTTTGGTAAATTACCGAGCCCGAAAGCGAGCGCGCTTCGCCGAATCGTAAATTGGAACTTTTGACGTTTGCGCCGCGATACGTACGGGAATACGAAAAACGTTAATTCCCGCCGCGGTCCGAAACACGCGTTCAAATGGTAAATATCGAACTCGACGGACGCAATATCGGAAGAGCGATTTCGAAATACGAAAATATATGTGTTTTCGCGAGACCGATTGATGTTTGACGGAGCTTAATTAATTCGGCCATTATTGTTGAGCGTATAATTAGTTTGTACGTTAGTCGCGTATTCATATTTATACGCGCGTTTCTTCGATCAAACGGTAAATGAAATTTGTATAAAACTAATTCGCTTTTTCCACAAATAGTCGGGTAAAACTTTATTATATACACGCGTATCGTATAAATAGCGAGCGACTGTTTTATATAAAGAAATAAATTACGTCTTTTGTAGCGTACAATAGTTGAACGCGTTTAATCGCGTGATTTAAAGAAATTGTAAAACGTAAAAGAAACTCCAGGAAAGTTACAAAATGAATGTTTTAGTCGTCGTAATTCGATCGTTTAAACGTTTGTCGTTGAGTGGCGCGATTGACTGACTTGTCGCTCGGTATCGTAAAAGATTTTTGGATAGTTGTAAATTTACGAGCGTATTTATCGAGCACGTTTTTTGAAATTTAACTCGAAACGTACACCTCGGGACGCGAACGGTTCACGAATAAACCATACACGGACGCCGTCAACTTTAATTTTCTATCGACGGCGTACATTTCCCGAACCGAGAATAAGTTCCATGTTTGTGTGCGTTACGCGAAAGAAATGTCGACTTGCAGGGTATTTTATACGGCCGTATATTTATATACACGCCGCCGTTCCGTCGAGATGCCCGTCACGATCGGTCATCGCGGTTTTCAACGACGCGCGGATACTGTCACGGGTGTAAGGGAATGGTTATTGATGAGAACGAAGCACGCGTGTTTTTGTGTTCGAAATGGGAATAAGTGTGTGGCGCGGCGTTTAATTGATTAAACCGCCGAGTACCGTTTCACTTTCACGAATCATTAGGCAGATATTTTGTCTGAGAGGTGTGTGTGTGTGTGTGTGAGAAAGATAAAGTGAGTGAGAGAAGGATGGGAGAGATAGAGAGAGCGCGTGGAAGTGTAGGAGAGTATATTATAAGCGGCAGTCGACCAAAACACGCCCGACCGAATTACATTTTCACGTCGTGTGTAGCGCGTCACTCAAACGAACGGTGTTCTCCGACAACGGCCCGAACAATAATCGCATACAATATTGTCGCTCTACGCCGCCACCGTACCCGAAAAGCCTAAAATTGCGGGCGTTACGATACGTTTCGTACGGTACGAAACACCGTATGGGTCGCGCGGTATTATTATTCCGACGGGCGCTGCTAAACGTTCGTGTAATCGAATAGCTCCGTTGTTCCGGTACGATGTATCGATCGGGGAAAAACAACGACGGATCCTCTCGATCTCTACTTTGTAATTCGTACTACTCGCGTTCCTAAACAAACGTGAAAAAACGCCAACGAACCGAACGTCTCGAAACGGGCCGTTAACGTATCGCTGCGCGGTACGGGAAAACGACAGAGTTTAAATTTCGCGAAGATAAGGGGAGGGGGCGGCGCGTATATCGTAGCTACTCGGACGAGTACCGACCGACGGTCGATAGCCGGTGGGCTCGCGTCCCGTTTCGACGACGACGATGAAAACGACGATTATTTCGGCGTGTCACTCGGTATGGGACGCGAGTACTAACCGGATACTTAAACGCGGACGGAGCGGGATTTTCCGAAACGGCCCGCGACATTTCGCGCTAGTTACGAATTACGACCGATAATATTGGTTATTGTTCGACGTTAACGAATACGGGATTAAGCGAGTAATTCGTGTACAAACCGTCGGAAATGAACGTCACGTCGTCGCTATATAGACGGACGTTATTAAAATTACGGCCGTAATAGTCCAATATCTTGACGTACGGTGTTATTCGGCGAACGACAATGAAATCGACGGATTTCCGAAAACGGGCTTGAAATCGTACGGCGAATACCGGCGATTAATCTCGACGAAAGTTTCCCCGTGTTTGAAGTCGTTTTTATGCGTCGCTACAACGAGCACGCGACAACTCGGACCTCTATGGTTCTAACGATATATTATGCTTCCAGAGCATCGACGTCCGGATTCCCGTTTATATTATTATTACTGTAAAATTGTTCCGTCCGCGATATCGTTGAAAAAATATGGTTGGGTGAAACGAAACCGACTGTATATATTATGGAATTATCCGTGGGGCCTGTTGTAACCACGGACCTGTCGATTATAATTATTACGAACGCCTATCGCGACGGTTTCGGACGATCCGACGAACGGACGTTTATTTTACGAGTATTTCGCGACCCGGAAAACAATCGTCGAACGCAAATACGGTAAACGCGCCGCCGTTGTTCGGCCATAGGAACGATCTACGTAAATAAAAACGCTTATAATTTCATTCCGTCAATGGCGTACTTAGACGTGAATTTCGGCGTGACGGGGGGGGGAGAGTAAATTTTCAAATAAATAAATCGGACGACCCTAACGACACGCGTTATGAACTTTAATAGATTATTCGTTTTTTAACGAACACGTTATATTAATTAACGCGTGTTGAAGTTGAAAAATATTTTAGTTTTTCGTTATTATTGACTAAACGTATACGTCTCGTAAGAAATTAATTTTTCCTAAATATTTTTTTGGGGGGGGGGAGATTTTATTTCCGCCGGCGTTAGTCCGCCACTGGTTAGAGTACGTTACGTTTAAAACGAAAAATCGATTTTTAACCAACTATAAATTGGTCGTTGGTAAAACGTGGAATAAATTGCACGGTCTAAACCGTTTCGGTCATTGTAACGTTGCGAAATACGAATTTCTACGAACATTCCCCTAGAAGCTGAGCGCAAACATATAGTGTATAGTGTTTTATCGCGATTTCGGTATTGGTGGCGACCAACGCGAACCCGTTCGGTCGGATGATCTCGTGGAAGAAACGAATTTCCACCCGCGCGAATTATTCGTATTATCGCGACGATAATTTTACAATAATAAACCCTCATTGCCAAAGAGCTTACTGTACAACACGACGGTGTAAATGTATATTGCTCGGCGTGGCGCGTAACAAACCGTAAACGACTAAATACATTAATAATGTGAACGCGAGTACATACAACGGGCGAGCACGCTCTGAAAGCGTCATAAATAATTCGTCCTAGACCGTTATATTATATAGGTGCGCGCGTGTTGTGCTCCCCCTAACGCGAGCGTTATTTCGTAATTGTTTGTCCGTATTATATAACAGGTAGCGTAACGATATTACGTACGTTTAACGAGACCAGATGTGTTGTATTCGTCCGACCTAATGCGTATCCGCGTGGGAAGTGACGAAAACGGTGGCGGGTCAGTGACAACACGGCCGCGAACGGAACGACGGCGTTTTTATTGGCGGTCAATACTAGGCGCCCCGAGGAAGACGGGCTCCCCGTGGTGGAGTGTTATTTTTTTTCGCGCTCGATCCAAACAACGGGACGGGGGAGATCGAACACTGGCGCGTGCCGTATTTGGCGTTTGTCTCGTAACTTTCGGACGGTCGTTTTTGTTTCCTACCGGCCCCGCGCGTTTTAACGATCGAATATCCGTTATCGCGCAACGCGATCGCCGGCCTATTAACGGCTATAGTCCGTTTCACAGCACTAGATAATCGATTACGGCGCGACCCGTGAACTAAGTTTGACATTCCATTGTTTCCCAAGTGTGCGGCAATTTAAAATCGTATTATTTCTTTACGCGTTTAAAATAATAACGAAAACGTTTTTTTTTTTTTTTATTCAAATATAATTTATTAAGTAGATAAAACAACGGGTATACAGAACAGGATAAACTAACAGGCGCCGCATTTTGTTTTTTAATTTAGCGCGCTTTTATACGAACATTTTTGAAAACCCCGAAGGGAATTGTCCACGGGTCGCGCTGTAATCACATATCTGATGCTGTGAAACGGACTATAGTTTACTCGTTACATACGCATAGAGCGGCACGGTTACGTTCCGTAATTGATATTTCTCTTTCTCCGGAGAACTACTTATCGGACGACCCCTATATTATATATAATCGTGCCGCGATATTACGTACGGCCACCGCCGTCGAATGAAATCGTCAACAGTTTATTTATTATTTACGCGACAGGCCCGCGTATTAGTCGGTCATTAATCGACGGTTGTTTATAGGTTAGCTTTCGATTGTCTCGTCGTTTTGTACGAACGAAATACGCGAGACTCGCGGTCAATAATGAAATATCGGAGATATTACGAACGATAATACGCAATCGTATTTTCCGAGTATTCAAAACGAATTCGTTTAAAAGAAAACCAAAATCGTATCGTAAACGTTTTTCGACTAATAATAACGACTAAACGCGACATAACGCCATAGCGTATCCGTATTTTTGGGAGAATTACTCTTGGTACTCTACGTTTATTTCGTTTTTCGCTTTACCGCCTTTTGTACTTTCGGGAAAATCGTAATTATTGATTTGCCTCGTATCACGTGTCCCGGTATCGTACATTTATCGATAGACGTATAGGGTTTACAGAAAAACTTCGAATTTTCCACAAAAACCGACTGCCGACATTTCTCGGCCGTTTCTTTTTCGCAACTTTTTACGTTTTAATAAAATCCTATCGGGCGTTAAGGCCGTATATACGACGGCGTTACATCGACGTTTATCGGTTACAATTGTTTAAACGGCCACCGGCTTACTAATTTTTGTGGACGGGACGGCAGGTGAAAAGAATAAATAAAGTAACGTCGATATACGAATAATTCGCCATATATAATAAATATAAAATAGACAAGCGCTCGTAGTATGATATCTATAAAAAACTAACGACTTGGAATGACGTATATATATATATAAATAAAACAAAACACGATCTGTGCACAAACTTATCGTCGACTTCGTCGAAGTAATAACGCGAAAGTACATAGAAACACAATATACCGCCACGACGAAAACGATTCGCGAATTACACGAATCGCTAACAAATACAATTTTCGTTAGTAACTTCGACAGCGCAACAGACACCAAGAACGCACAACATCTCATGGGTGTCTGCAGCCATACGCGAACGACTGCCTCTTAGGCAGAACGCCGAGCGACGACGACAGCGATAAACGCGGCCGGACTTTTCCGCGTACATTATTTTTGTCCACAACAATCGCCGGTCGGACTTGTTATCGTGGGCACGATAACAATTTTGTGGCGCGAACGATAATAATTATCTTCTGTAGAGAACGCGTTGTCGGTCAGAAACGAAGTAAATAAATAAAACGATAGGACATTTTTAATGGCCGGTCGAGTCCTTTTCGTAAGTGTTGAATGTTTGAAAACGAATTGAAAAATAATAACGAATACGCGCCAACTATCCAAATTTATACGAAGCGTTATTTGTATTTCGAGTTCTGTAAGAGTGCACATAAACAAAAAACGTTTTCGCTATTCGTTATACGCGGGCGTCAAAAAATATTAACGAATTCCTTTGTTGGGCGCTACAACACGTGTCCGCGGGAACTAAATGTTTATTACGAGCTGTTCTATTTCGGATATGTATTTTTTCGCCATTTTTATTCGTAATTTTTAATTGCTCGAGATTTACATAAATATTCGTTTATTAGGGCACGGACGTCGTAACGTGTAAGCTTACGTATCTATGCACTCCCGGAGAAGTTACGTAAAACATTTACGCGTCTAATTCGGCGTAAAGACCGAATAATTTAGCCACGTTCGCCGACAAACGTTAACCGCCGAATAATTTGGAAACCGATTTTGTCCGATAACGTACCGTCTTGTTTAGAATTGCCGGGCCGGTCATACATTTATCGCGACGGAAAACGTATAAATCGCGATACGGCCGATAAAGAATCGATCCAGGGTCAAACGATACGAGTACCTTTTCTCGGGAACGCGTTGTAATCGTACGACACAATATCCAGCGAAATAGCTGGTAATATTTACGTTTCCTTATTTTCCGAGGCACGACCATTTTTAAACGGATTATTACTACCGTTAGTAGCCTTTAACCGTGGACCGAGCAACTAGTTTACGAACGTAACAACGTTACCTTTATTTTCGAGCGGTAGAAATATATTATAGTTACGTCTCCGGCAAATATATCATCTAGTGATGCCAATGTCCCGAGTATGTCACTAAACGAAATCGATAATTGTGTATATATATATATATATATATACAAGAAAATATGGGAAAAACGAATATCGCGGAAAAAAATGGACGTTTAAAACCCTTCGGACTGGCGGCGGACGGTACGTAAAAAGTCGACTACTTTTCACGTTAATTTACCACGGCGTATCGATTATATAACACCGCAGCCATCGTTCGACGGAGGATGACCGATCGTTACGCGTCGTACGAACGCGTATTTTTTTACGTAAAAACAATAAAATTAAACGTCGTCTAAAAACGCGTTATCTACCAACCGTAAATATAGCGCGTAAACCGTCGCCGTGATGATTACCTAACGATCGATTTCCGTTTTACCGATCGGACGGGAGCGCGCCCTACTAAGTGCACCGGCGACCGCGTGGTTTATCGGCGCCAATATAATATTCCGGGAACGTGTTTGGGCCGAATGTCATTATTACGCCGGACGCCTATTACCGTAAATTATTATTCCGAGGGAACCAAGCCCCCCGGATAGTTGTGGCCAATATTGTACTATTATTAGTATTATTACCGGCGTAAAACGCGAAACGTTCAACGCGTGTAAATACTGTCGAATACATCCGCGGAACGGTAAAACGTTTTCGGTTCCGAATAATACGCACGGGGTAGGGGAATTTCGCGCGGTTTCCGCCGCCCCCCCTTGGCCGCCGATATGACGTAATCCCGCTACATTATTACGATTCTTGTAACGTATTAACGGCCCGGCGGCGGCAATCGATAAATTAAATAACGAACGCCCGTAAATGTCGCGTCGTGTTTACAATAATCCGGCCGGATTACGTTTATAACACGAACACTCGTGTTCGTCCCCTCGTCCCCGAAAAACGTACATTTCCGAACAAATTTACGGTTTCCCGAAAATCCAACGACGTTTAACGTATAAGAACCATATATATGTATACACGCGACGTATAAGAAACCGTGGCGTACTTCGTGACGAATTGGTGCCGGATCATTAGCCAACGGCAGTCCCCGGTCGAGCTAGTTCAACAGAGAACGGACGATGTCGTTCGACCACTGGTCCTAAACTCGTGTAACGTTATGACGCGCCAATTTTCGGAAAAACGTTTACGAACGCGTTTGGAAAACGTCACGCCGGCGAAATAATAAATCGATACGTCTCCTAAAAATCGACGCCGTTAAGGGCCCCGACCACTCGCATTCGTTTCTTTATCGTTTAATCGCTACGTTCCGACACACTGCCGGATATAATATCGAAAATCGGCTATCGTCCTATAACGACGGATACACAACCTAACCGCGCGCGCGTCAGCGATACTTACTATTCGCGTTTTTTAAAAACGCCTTTTTTAACCATATTTCGACGGTGGGTCACCGACTTTATTCGTTTCGTAATGAGTAAACATTATGTTCGCCCGTAAAACACCGAATAGTTATTGTTACTTGAGCGCGTACAATTCAAAAATCGTATCGTTAACGACGTTTTTAATGGATTAGGCGTGCACATACGGCTATTGGGTGCGTAGGATTTAACGTTTTAACGTAAAACAATTTAATTCGTCGCCGTTAACGAGTGTGCAACGCGACGATAGAAAATACTCGAAAATAATAATAGGCGAATGTGAAATCGTAATACACGCGTACGATCACCACTAGTGTAATAGCTTTGGAGT
The DNA here is from genome assembly GCA_025469175.1 of Geopemphigus sp. TES_GeoC_2020. NCBI lineage: Eukaryota > Metazoa > Arthropoda > Insecta > Hemiptera > Aphididae > Geopemphigus > Geopemphigus sp. TES_GeoC_2020. The sequence goes on from JAIPRN010002245.1 coordinate 26,991, forward strand.
GTTTGGAGGAGAAAAATGGCTAAAATTTTACGGGACCGAGGGTAGCGATAAATCACGAAATACAATGTACGGCGACGAATCAATACTTCTGCACACGCCAGTAACACTCGGACGTATATTTTATTCGTTAAATTTCCACTCGTTTTTTCCCGGATCGTCCCGCGAACAATACGGATGTGAAACCGAACCGGCTTTAATTATACCGTAAAAACGTATCGTACGTAAATATAATAATATAATATAATTCGTTTTACTGCCCCCGTCGTAATCAACTCGAATACGGACTAGTGGTCTCTCGCGGATAATACTCCTAATAATCGCGTACGTATCGGCAGTAATTTCGAAATTCTCGTCACAAATATATTGAATTCCGTCGTTAACAATATCTTAATTACTTATGCGCCGAATATTTACTAAATTATTCTTAATCGAGTCTACGTACATTTTTATACGTATCGGCGTGTACGCTTTTTCGTTGAAATATATTTAAACTAACGACTATAGACAAATCAATCGTCTATAGACGATCAAATATTAAAACGTAAAGAAACTATATTTTATAAAACGAACACGATAGCGTTTCGTAGTTTCTTTTGTTGTTGTTCGTTCGATTTCGTGTTTTCCGATGTTTATGATGACAAGCCGACAAATATAATTATTGTTTCGTACCTTCGCGTTTACTACGAATACTTTAAACGAGCGTAATTTCCTCTCAAATTTCGTTTCGAAATTAATATGTATATATAAACGCGTATTGAAAAATTGACGGGACGCTTTCGTCCGAATAAAAAAACCGTCAAATACTTCGTAACGTTTAATTGTGAAAACAACGGTAGCGATGGATTTTTACAAAATGGTCAAAATCGTTATCGAACAAAATGTCGACATTACGGTGCTACTTACGTTCTCACATTATCGAGGAAACAATTGTTCACGCGGAACAAATGCTGATTCCGTTCACTCCACGGTAGCGACGTTTGTAAAACCGTACGTAAAGCACCGCGAAGTGTTAACGATCGTCTAAAACCAATTGCGAGATGGCGAACGGTATTTTTTTTTTTCGGGAGGGGGAATATTTTTTTTTAGAACGCCGTTTTTTCGGAACGATTTTTTACGATTTCGCTTTTTCGCGTTTAGATGACGGGCGTGTGACATCCTCTTAAAAACGCTATACGCTCTCGGCGCGTGTCACGACTGGTGAGCGATAATATAAAAGGGCGAGCGAATACCACGCAAAAACCTCCGTCGCGAATCGTCTTCGAATCCCGCGAGTACATTACACACACACACACACACACACACACACACACACACACACACACACACACACACACACACACACACACACACACACACACACACACACACACAAGTAATAACGCGTGTATAATAGTACAACATATTACGACGGATTTCGGAGGCAATTTTGAGCGGCACGTACCCGAATCATAAACCCAATTTATTAATAACTCGTTGATCATGTTCGTTGTGGAAATTCGTGTACGCCATACCCACGCGCGCGCATAAAAAACTATACAAAAAGGCTTTCTGTCGTCGTCGTTACAATTGTAATTCCCGTCGAACGTTTATTAAGCCGGCCTGGCGGTTGAAATATCCGGAGAAAATATTCCCCGGCAGGAGGGCTGGATTTTCGCCGGAAGATAATAGCAACCGTGTGTGGCGACGATAAGCGTTTTTATAGACTGATCGGACCTTCGGCGAACGTCGAACCGGGCAACTCTGACCACAGTTCATCTATACGATAGGAAATTTAACGGCCGCCGCAATGCCGCGCGTAACGTTACGCGTGTAAGGTCACGCGGGATTGTGGCGGCCGACAAACGAAATGACGAACGTCCATCGTACCGATATGAAATTATTTACAAAAATGTGAAAAACCGCCGCTATTAGAGGTAAATTTGTAAATAAAAAAAGAAGCGAAATCTTAGCGAATAACTATTCTTTGGTCGGCCACGTTCTATATATATATATATATATATATATATACACGGGACGAAAACATTTAATTCTCGACGCCGGTTAGGAAGTTTCGTTATTTCGTTTTGCCCGTGGCGTACGCGCGGTATACGGCGCGTTTCTAAAGCGTGAATTTTAATCTCGAAAAATCGTCCCCTATATTCCGTGTTAGACGTATTAGAGAATGTAAAAACCGTTTACGAAATCGTACCGGTCGCCAAACGCTCGCCATATCGTTTAAAGGCCAAGGCCTAAATTGAAACGATACAACCCGCGTCTCGAATTATATTAGGAGGGAAAATTAGCGGGAAATGTTTGTGAACCAATCGCTAGACGTTAGTTCCCGATTAGTAACGCGTTCGTTTTTTCGATATACATATATAAGAATTATTAAAAGACACTATCGAGTATTGTGTACAAGCAATCCTCTGAAATAGCGAATGCCTGATCGTATCGTTGGGTCGATAGTGCCCCGTCCCCGAGTTTTGGATTCGCGGAGCATCCAGTGAGGCGGTGTCTGTCCGTGCATTGGTCAAACGTTCGTTTAATATTTATTGTAAATCATAATAAATTCTATTTCGTTGTAAACGTTTCGTAAATTTGGTCGCGTGTTTAATTCCAATATTTGTCTATTTTTCGTTTTAAATCATATTGTCGCGTCCGTAACGTTACACGCACCGATAGCGAACGGTCCGAAACGCGTTTATAATTCCCTCCCCCCCGTTAACAAAAGAGTAAACCTAACGCGGCAATCTCGTCCGATGATGATAATACAAACAACGCGGAACGTTCCCCCGAAAACTCTCAGTGTTCCGGAAATATGTTTTTACGTGCCAATTACAAACAAAATCGTGGAAGGCTAACGCGTTATTTTGTCACGTGTGCTTGTCAAATTGAAAATCGCGCCCACTCGCTCTCCCGCACATCACGTACTATTATTATTATACGTCACAAGTGAAACGTAATTGCGAAACCTCTCGCCAAGTGGTTTCGTTTCAACTATACCGCGCGCGATCGTTTCGAACGCCTCTTGGGATGGGGAGAATTAGGGACATTTTCGAAAATTAATAATAAAAAATAACGTCGCGCTGCCCGGTCGACGTTTTGTTAATGTTTATCCAATTTGCTTTTCGGGATCCGGCGTTTCGTTTTGAGACGGCAATGGAAGTCGAATAACAATTCGTTACCAAGTCCGTGAAAACGATTGGACAAAACGCGACGACACGTTTTCGCGCGTAAAAACGTATATTAGCATACGATATACGGGCGCCGAGAAGATAAACAGTAATTTGTTGACGGGAAGAGTTAAAAAAGGTATGATACGCGAACGTGACGCGAATTCAGCGAAAACACGTCGAAAGATCATTGTCATAGTCGTCGGAAAACTCGTTGAAAAACGTGAAAACGTCGGAAAATATACGCACCGACCGGGAGTTTAGGTTAGATCGCGCGAGATCTACGCGATTCGGTCCTTGTACCGCGTGGACACGGCGTTTCGAGTGAACGTGGTTTGGGGCGAATTAATCGTAATTATTACGTTAGTTTATTTTTATAACCGATAACGGGCAAGTGGCGCGTTCGCACGTCCGAGAAAATCGTCTACCACTACTACTTCGTCGGACCAAAAAGACGTCGCACTTGTTCGGAAAACACAAAGAGTACACGCTTTGGTCGAACTATCGTACCCATCACTACGTTTCCCGCGCCGCGCCGGTAATCGTCCGACGGCGGTCGAACTAACGAGTCGCGGATCCGCCGGACGGCCGAAGGAATAATATCGGCGCGATCGTCGATATTACTCGGTGGGGGGGGGATGAAATCGGTCCGACGTTATTGTTCGGGCGATTTATGCGCGAAAAAAAGATAAAACGAAAACTAGACTTCTTTTTATTATTATTTCCCGTAGCGCCCGTATAACAAAACGGTTATTGTAATTTTATGTCTACGATATTATTTCGTTTTGTTTTAGAACGCGCACCAATCCGTTTCAATAGCCATACGATTATATACATACGTATGTTATAAAACGTCCCTAGGAAATGATGACTTGACGGAATCGCGGGGAACAATGTATTCAAAACTTATACTACGAGTTTTCTTTCTATTCTTTTTACTTTCGTCGTTCCGCGTTGACGACTTGAATCGAATTAATATATTTAGCGTTCCGTCGCGTTCTAAAACGAAAAAACTTAATTACGCGTTTTCGCGTTACGGTTCGTTACTTCCAAAGGTGTTTAATTCGGTATGGCACCGTCTCCCGTCCGATCGTACGCAACATACGCGATAATAGTCCCGAAACGTTTTCGGCGTATTTCCCATTGCTAAAAGTGTACATTTCGTTCGACCGTATTAAAGTGTATAATTGTTTTTCTATCCCCTCCTCCTCTTCCTCCTCTCGTATTTCATAATACATAGGGTATCCAAAAAAGGAGACCGCGGTTTTTTAAAGACGAAAAAAAAACAGGGGCGACACCGTGCCAACGATCATATTAGTGAGGTACGATGAACAAAACAGACCCGTATCTGGCTCGATCGATTCCGCTCGTGATAGACAACTTAGCAAAACGTGTACCCGTTACCGTTTTCGATATACGACGTCCGGAGTCGCGCGGTTGTTCGTTATTGTTTTTACCGCGCGGATTGACCCAGACGAGCGACCGTATTTCGGTGGCGCAAACTGTTTTCGGTATGGAAAACAACAACGGGATCCGTTCGCGATCGACCGTCCGACAGCATCTAACGACGTTCGTTCGTGTCGATACCGTGGTATGGGAAAATCGTTCGTTCTCGGTCAAAGATATCGTCGAAACGATGTATCGAAATTTACGGCATTTCTGACGAGAAAACTAGCCGCGCGTATGTGTCCGCACGTACCCCGTGCTTTTTGCCTAATAAATGTAGAAATTACGTTTAGGCGATTCGCGTTGTGCCCTTCGAAGAACATTTAACTCGTCGACTCGAAATCAAATCGTTAATTTTAAAAAAATGTGCCGTTTATAAAAAACAACGTAACGCGTCTTAATAATTTTACTTTTAACTCGTCCGGCTCCATACGTTTATTTCCTACGTACGCAAATATGACGAACCCTAATTTTATTTTCTGACTTTTGAATCACCGAGCCGATTTGTATTATTCGTATCTTAGTGGTCACGGGAATTTAGCTAGCACACAGACAGACGGTGCGCTTTTCGTACAATATTCGTAAACGTAAATCCGAAAATGTTATTAACGTAATAACGCGCGATTTATAAACATAGGCGATGGGATTTTCAAAGAGAATAAGAGTAACACGTATAACGTAAGTGACGAGATGGCCCCACTATACGACGATTAAGACGTATTTTGAACAAAAACCGCGCGTCCAAACTGTATGCACGCGTTTTAATAAAACGTTTTCGTATAGCGGCGATATCGGGAACGATTTCTAAGCCACTAGCGGACGGACGCCCACGGATCTATCGATTGACCTCTCGGGTAATGCGTAGAACTCCGTGGGGGATTCTAAATCGTCTGGCGTACAATAGACAGTGGCGTTTCTATAGGGATGACGGTGGAAGAAGAGTAATCGGAGGTGAGCTAGAGAAAGAGCGGAAGGAAGGAGACGGCGATAGATATGACGGAATTGAGAAAGTCGCGTTTTAAAACGGGTAAATTAATTTCGAACCCTCGGGCGACGCTTAAACTTAGTACGTTACCGTCCGTTAGTGCTCTGCACGGTTCAAGTTTTTGTGGACTGGACCGGACTAGATGATTATTGTTTAGACCGAAACTAGACCAGACTTAATTATGATTTGACAATGTGAACCGGACCAAACCGATTGCTGTTGTTTAACATGTTGAGTAGAC